>JAOXYD010007487.1:0-15335 GCA_028565735.1 Pinacopodium congolense | reverse complement strand
CTGTTACATTCATAAAATGATTACTTTAGCAATATTTTTATGTTCATATGTTTAGGGGGAGTCCTTATATTACTTTCTATTTTTGAACTTGGTGCATTGCATTAAAATTATTGTATAAATTGAAAATTGATGCTATATAAACTTCAATGAATTACAATTAAAGTTTAAACATTATAATTGGTATCATTTACAAGTAGTGTCATTTACAAATAAGCATCATGTTTATTCACTTTTAAGGTATATGTAATTCCATTGGTATCATTTTCAATACTAGTTACAATTAGTGTCAGGCATTATGTTATAAGTCACAGCTAGTATTATAATAGTTTATGCATTACAATTAGTGTCCCTTACATTTGATGTAACTTACAATAGGCATTATGCTTATTTATGATTTATATTAGAATCCTTATATTATTTTTGCAATTGGTATCATGCTTTTATAAGTGATATCATTTTTGAAATTGGTATATGATTTGAAATTTTTTAATGATTATTTTTCCCCTTTATGTGAATTAAAATTCTTAGAAAGTGACGATACGTGACTTTAGAGGGGAGTCACAATTTTTATGATAAGTTTTGCATGATTATGAGAGAATTAGGCATGATTGTTAGTAGATCTACTTGATATTTTCATGTTTATACATCACTTCTTTACTCTAATTTTTGTTTTATGTAGGTTTTTAAAAACTTGATGAATTTTACCCATAACTCTTTCCCTTTACAGTTGGTATCTTTTGTAAGTTTCATTACCCTTTACTGATGAACTATGTTCATATATGATCTCTTCTACTTTTTCTTGTGCTTATGCATGTTTTTTTTTAAAGTTGATTTGTGTTTTACAATTGGTTTCCCCACATTTCTTTTCCTTTACAATTTTTTTGCAATTGGTATCTTTCACACATATTGACTTTTTAATTATGTGAAAAAAAGGGAGAAATTTGAGTGATATTAATAATTTTATTAAGGGTAAGCTAAGTTAATATAAGTTTAGTTGATATGAATTTTTCAAATGCATGAATTAAAGGGGTGTAATTTAAAACTGGTATACTTAATTATGTTCATATATTTGATTATATGTGATGTATATTTGTAAATTGATATGAAACGGTTAATTTTTTAATGTATTTTTATTTTCTAATATCACTTTTTTTTTTCATCGTCAAAAAAGGGAAGATTGTTGAATTAAGGGAGTTTCCAATCTTAGTTTTTATTATAACAAAACATTAAGTACTAATGATTTAAGTTTATGTGAAAAGTTTAAAAGATAGGTACATTTGGAGTTAATTCAAAAAGGAAACCTTAGAGCTAGAGGTCAATCTTGAAGGAAAAGGAAGAACAAGTCTTATGGAAACTTCAAGACCATCATTCTATGCCTTTAAACCATTGTGAAACAGTCATTTGAAGCTTAAATATTATAAGGGCTCAAAACATTACATTCATACATCTCATAAGATTTAATAAGTTAAACTTTGAGTTTTTAGCACTTGAATCAATGTAGTAATTGAAATAGATTTTTAAATGTGTTTTTAAACTTGTTTGAATTAGTCTTTATGTTATGAAAATATTTAAAATTGTTAGAAAGTTTTTCATCATGTTTTGAAATATTTGTCTTAGACTTCAACCATCTATTTTTGATTTTGTTGAAAAGAGAAACTTTCCTTTTTAATTGTAATCCCTATGATTGTTTAATTCTAACGATTAACCTAATTATACAATATCTCTTTTAGACCCCAAACCCTATTTCTGGCTCTTAGTAGCTATATGAAAATATCAAGAAACAAGTTTTGAGTGAGCTTTAGCAAAAAATCTCATAACTTTCATCAAAAGCTTCAAACCTATTATATTCTTCACTCTGAATCTGAGTCTTGTTCGATTTATCTAACCCTAGTACTTTGTCTCTATAATATTTCTAAAGGGTTTAATTCACGTGTTTAATTTTGATTATTATTTTTGTGCAGGGGTTGAGCATAAGATATCATTTATCATTCAATTTCTCAATTTTCTTATGTTAATCTTGCTTTAACTCTATGTCCTCCCATTTCAAACCTATTGTTGAGATTTCCATTTATTATTCCCTGATTCATAAGGTCTTAGATGCATTGCTTGTCATCTAAATATATTTCTTAATCGAGTTTTTGAACTTAGAAGGTGATATATATACAAAGCTATCTTATATTTGTATATATTTGTTTTAATCGTATTTCTTAAATTCTTATATAGGTTTTTGTGAGTTTAATTGATTCTTTTTTGTTTTTTAAGCTTTTAAGAGGTTTTAAAACATTTTTCTTAGTCAGATTATGTTCCTTTTTAAGTTTCTTAGCATAAAACATCAAAAGCATCAAAGTGTTAAAATTTCCAAATTTCTATATTGTTTAAACCTTCATCTTTATCATTACAAATTAGATTTATGGGTTTAAAAATCATTATATTTTGTTTAATTGAAGTTTATTAAGGGTCATTGATCATACATTTCTTTTTACATGCATAACAACCATTAGTTTGTTGTGCTTCAAGTGATACATCTACATAGGTGTATTTCAATTATCTGTAAAGGGTTTTTTCAAATCATTAGTTTTTTTGATTTTTTAAAGGCTTCTCTTGCCTCTAAAAAGATTTTTTTAAGACTACTCTTTACCTCTAAACAGATTTATCAAAGGTTTCTCTTCACCTTTTATAAAGAAGATTTTAATTTTCAAGGATTATGTTTCACCCATTAATGAAGATTGTACATTATGATAGTGTAACATCTAATATCATGTGTTTTGGGAGTGAAGTAGGCAATTGTTTATGCTGAACCACGATAAATTTTATGTCTCCTCTCTTCTCTTAATCTCTTTTAAGTTATTGTTGATTTCATTATTGACTTACTCTTATAACATTGCTACTTGTAACATTGGTTTAACCTTACATTATTTTTCATTATTCATTTGGATAATCTTCATTATATTGTTCACTTGATTGATTTTTCCCTATATCATTTTCAATTGTTCATATTATTCATCCTTTTATAATTGTAAATTGAGTTATTTATATTGTGGTATATTTCTCACACCATTTGCATAATACTTTTAGTTGAATTTAGGTTTAAGAACTTTAGCTAGTTTGAATTAGTTTTAAGTAGCTTAAATTTTGATATTAGGAATAAGTTTTAGAACACTAAGTTCGACCTCTCTTAAATGCCTTTATTACTCACACATTCATTGTATTATAAGTATCATTTTGCTTGACTAGAATTAAAAGAATTTCAATTCACGTTGATCAATTATAAAGGAATAATAACTGAGGTTTCTCAAAAAATTGAGTATGAACTTAAAATCTTGAAAGTCATTACTATAAGAGATCATTTATAGCATGATGCTCTTGAAACTATCAAAAAATTTTGAAAAGTAATAAGGCATATTTATTATCTATTATATTTTTGATTTCATATTTATGCTTTTTTAGGTATAAAAACAAATGATAGAAACATGTTTGCTTTACTTCTATTATAAACATAATTTATAAATTTATAATGCTTTTATCTTGGTGGCTTTTAATAGTTTAATTAACACCTCTATGTCGATGGTGAAGAGATAAGGTGATAAAGGAGCCCCTTGCCTAATCCACTTGAACATTGAATAATGTTTTAGGGTTTTTCATTTACCAACACACAAATAGATGTTGTTATGAGACATTGGTCTATCTATACAAAAAATATTTCCTAAAATCCTAGAGTAGCTAGAGTTTCAATATGAGTGGCCACTCAGTGGTGACATAAGCTTTAAAGAAGTCCACTTTGATGGCACAATTTTATGGGGAGCACTTTTTGTTATAGTTTTTGAAGAATTCTTAAGCTATCATAATGTTGTCCATATTACTCAACCTTTGATGTAGGCTCCATAAGAAGTATTACTATGTGATTGTATCACTTTATGAAGTCTATTTGCCAATATATTTAAAATGATTTTGTAGATAATATTGTGACGTGAAATTGGGCTAAACTCTTTTAAAGAGTTAGGATGGTTTACTTTTGAAACAAGAGTGACATGGGTCTTATTTAGCTCCTTGAGCAGTTTAGAACTCTAGAAAAACTCTTGAACAGCTTTAATAAGAGTCTTCTTGGTTAGTAGCCATGTTTCTTGGAAGAATTTAGGAACTAGCTGGATTGTCTATGAATAAGAGCAAGTCTAAGATCTTCCTATCTACAAGTTCTAGACCTTATACTCTATGGATTACTTTATTCATAGGTTTGCAAACTTCACAGTTTCCCTTACCTTATTTAAGTATCTCGCTCTTAGAAAAAAGGCCACCCATTCTATTAGAAAAGATATAAAAGAGACTCACTAGTTGGTGTAATAAGTAACTAACCATTGTAAGCAAAATTCAATTGGTCACTTATATGATTAATAGCCCTCACATTCACTAGTTTGATAATTATCAAGACAATTGAGCAACTAATGAGAAAATTTTTATGTTTTGGTTATATAAAGGAAAGTGGCTTTGTAAAGGTGAATTGAAAAAACATATGTGCACAAAAACATGAGGGTGGACCTGGAATTTTATCTATCAAAATTGATAACAAAGTCCTCATGGCCAAGCAAGTATGGAGGATCTTATTTGATGGAGAATCATTATTAGTAAGGTGGATTCACTCTCATTACTTGGCCAATAAATGTTTATGGACTCTCAAACCAAGAAGCAACTCCTCATGGACCTTGGTGAATTTAATTAAGATCAAAGATGATATTTAGCAATTCATTAAAATCAATGTTGGAAATGGTGTCCTCTCCTCATTCTAGTTTGACAACTATTTGAATTCAAGTCCTTTTATCCTAATACAAACACTATTATCGATCAAGTACCTAATTCTAGATAATTCCAAGGTAATTCTAACTTGACTTATAAATTGACAAATTTATGTAGTGATACCTACAAAAGGAAATGGAACCTGATAGACGTCTGAATGCAGAGCAAGTTATGTATATAAACCTCGACAAGAGTTAAGTGATCATGACTGGAGCATAAGATTACTAATGGGAGCTTCTCATAGATCGATGCATCTTATATGAAGACCTAATTATTCTCATTTATATGTTAGAGCTATTGTGTGCTAGCTAGTAGGTCTCTCTTTATGACATTTTGGACTTGTCTAATGTTGATGTAGACTTAATTCATGCTTCTCATTATGATGGTTGAACTTGGCTTGGGCTATTATAGGCTTATATCAAGCTTCATATTAGATGTTTTTTGTTACTATACCACCTCTTTTATTCATAAATTGATTCATTTGCTTTTTCAAAAATAATATAAAAATAAAATCAGAAAACTATAAATAGGAAATTTTGGTTTCTTTATGTTTAATAAATTAATTTTATGACCATATTTTTTACAATTAATAATGAATATAATGTATTAACTAATATTTTAAAGATATATTAGAGTGTTTTAGTCTAAAAATATGAATTTTTTCTTATTTAGTTGTTATCATTAAATTAATTTTTATAACAATTTTCATCTAAATAAATTTTTATTTTCATTTTTTATTACAAATCTCAACCAAAGAAGTTTTTATTTTTAATTAGAAATCAAAAGTAAGAAACAGAAATTAAAAATAATAAAAAAGTGATATTAAATGGCCCCTACATTTTTAAATGCTAAATAAAGATAGACATAATACTACTATACAAATGAAATTACTCTTTCATGCAATTTTATTTTATGAGACAATAATATTTGATTTTATTTTTATTATAGTATTTTTTATAAACGAAACATAATGGTTTGATTCTGGATGAAACTCATGTTGCTAACTTATTCTTTCTTCAGATTATGGGATTACATGGGTATTCTAACATTTGTTTTCATAGAGATTTAACTTTAAAGGACAATTTTAAAGGATTTCAAAGACAACATGAAATTGAAATGCTCAAATACTTAGTATCCATAAATAAATAGTCAAATAGATAATATAAAAGAGCAATTTAAATTTTATATAGAATAATTTAGTGTATATATATACATTCATCATATACAATGCTTATATGTCTAGTCAATTTTTAAAAAATAAAGTAGCATTGAAGAGAAAATAAAATATAAAAATATAAAAAACCTAAAGATATAAATGATGCACTAAAAATTATATAAAAATATAAAAAACCTAAAGATATAAAATAATTAAAGTATGTTTTATTTAATATATGTGTTTTTTATAATATAAATGATGCACTAAAAATCAAATGCTTAACATTGCACCATCAATATTAGGTTTTTTGAAAAGAAATTTTATTAAATTTTAATGCACCATCTATATTACAGACATCTTTCTCAAAACATAGAAAACTAGTCTCAATTGCATTAAGTTTTCAAGTCCAAAGGAAAAGTAAAGTATAAATATAAGCGATTGTTTTAAGTAATGATATGAAACTCTCTTTTATAACTTACTTTAATTAATTTTCTTAGATTTTTCATCAAAATAATTTTTTTAGTTGATTAGTTTTTTTATAAATTGTATTAATTATTTTTTTTCTCTATCTAAGCTTTATTAAAAATTTTATTTTCTTTATTAGTTATTTTTCTTGGATGCTTGATCTTACCTTAAATTATATTTATTATCTAATTAATTAATTTTTATTTTTAAGTCATATTATCTAAGCTTTTATTATGTTTTTCATCTTTTAATCAAATTTCTAGAATTCTTCATGTCTAATTAAACAAGACTAATTAACTAATTTGTAGTTCAACTTAAAGAAAACTATAGAAACCACTTGGTTAATTATTTATCAATTTTTAGTGTCTTTTGGGTCAGACCAATAAATAGTTCATGTCAAATACCTTGAGTAATTCTTTTCTTGGTTTTTTCATATCATATTAGATTAGGTTGGTTAATTGGTTGCCAACATAATTTAAAAAATAAAAATTCATAGGTCAATTACTATTTGATTTTTAGTAATTATAGAATTGGATCATTATGGTGATTTGAGTCAAATCCAATTTAAGCATCCAATCTAATTCGATAACTCAAACATTAGTCATTACCATGATACTTTATTGAATAATGAGAAAAAAGTATATGCTAAGCACATATAAAAGATAGTTAACTTTTTTTAATTTTTTATTTATGATTAAATTACACAAATTTTTGGTTAATTCATTTTCTTAAAATTTTCATTTAAAGTTATATCAAACTTATGGATAAGTTTTTAATTCAACAAAAAGAAAATTATAAAAAAAATTGATTGATTAATTATTTATCATAATTTAGCATTTTTTTCAAATCAATTCTGTGTAATTTAAATTGGATTCACTCTGATCACCTTGATTAATTATTTTAGATTTTTTATAGTTAAATTGCTATTTTTACCAAGATTCAAAGCTTGATAGAGAAGGCTTTTTAGACATCATCTATCATTAAGTCACAAGACTTTTAGTAAAGAAATATTTGAGAGTAGTAATATGATTATTTCTTAGGAGGTCACCATCCTATTACTAATTTCCCCTAAACACATTTAACTTTAGAATTTTGATAGGATCCAACATATTAGTATTAATATGATCACACACAAAGATATAATGAAAAATTTTCTTAGATTTATATTAAATATGGTTAGTTGATTGACTGTCACTTTAATTAAAACTATAAAAATCTACATGTTAATTACTAGTTGATTTTTCACTAGTTAGTGAACTTGACCGTTATGATGGTTTAACTTAAATCTAATTCCTTAATTAATTTTGGTCATCTAAACATTAGTCATGACTATAAGATTTTGTATTTAACTAAGATAAAAATATTTATTTTGAACCAAGGGAAGCTCCAATCATATTTTTTGATAATAAAAAATATATTTATTACTAATGTTTGAGTTTTTATGTGTTAACAATATAGATTAATGCAAAGTATGCAAAAGTATATAGTGGAGCCTAACATAAAAGAGCCTTGATGAAGGAAATGAAGAATTGAAGTAAACATTGAATTGATGGACTGAAGATCAAGAAAGAAGATCAAGTTTGCTTAGACTTAAGTTCGTGTCTTAGTATGCAAGTTTCCTTGATCTTACGCAATGCTTGAAAGGAATCTCACTTTTGCATGATCATTGCATATTGTGTTGCATATAGGCTTTGGTTAAATGTTTTAGAATTTGATTGAATTTATTTATGCATTAACATGATAGGAATTGATTTAGAATGGCATATAGGCATAATGTTGCATAATATAGAGGTAATATGTGAATTGTTTTTAAAGCATACATATTTATGTGTCAAAACGTTTTGAAATATTGTTTACCGCACTTCCTATTAATTTCAAGTTATCCTTAAGCATGAGTCCTAGTAATAAAGAAGAGAGAATGGAGATGTTGCGAAAATTCAACATACAAGTAGAATAATTATTTAAAGAAGATCTTATAACAATTTATTATACAAGATTGTAAGTTAATTTTTACCTTATTTCCTATTAATTTCAAGTTATCCTCAAGCATAATTCCCAGTAATGAAGAAGAGAGGATAAAGATGTCTCGAGTATTGTATGCATCAATAGTGAGGAGCTTAATTTTTGCTATGATTTATACAAGACCAGACATTACACATACAGTGAGAGTGGTTAGTTAATACATGGTGAATCACGATCGAGAGCATTGGAATGTTGTTAAGAGGATTCTCAGATATACCAAGAAAGCCTTAGATATGGCATTATGTTATGGAGGATCCAATTTTACTAATAGAAGATATATTAATGATAATTATGTGGGTGATCTTAACAAATGTAAATCCACCATAGGATATGTGTTCACACTAACAAGAGGAATTGTGAGCTAGGTTTTGAAACTATAGTCTATTGTGGCTATGTCAACAATAGAAGTAGAATATATAGTAGTTATACAAGCTAGAAAAGAAGCAGTGTGGTTGAAGATGATATTGGAAGAACTTGGATATAGATAGAAGAACATTATTCATTAATTGTTATGAATAGTCCAAGTTAAAAATCTATGATGACATGATATAAAAAACTTGGACATATATTAGAACAAGGAATAAAGATACTTGTAAAGAAGAATCTACATTAAAGTCTTATAAAGACATTGCTACCCTTTTATGAATATTGTATTATGAATAAACAGTATCGATTGAAATTTAACACATCATATTTCAAAAACAAGGAAAATTTTAAATTGTTCATCTAATGTATGGCCACCTATTATGTCCCTAAGAGGATAAATTTTTTTTGTATCATTCATTAATGATTATTCAAGGAGCTGTTGGATGTTTCATATCAAGAAGAAGGCAGACATATTTATAGTCTTTAAATTTTACAAAGTAAGGGTGGAACTCAAGTCTGGCAAGAAGATCAAGTGTTTGTGAACAAATAATAGAGGAGAATATACCGTGAAAAAATTTGATTAATTTTACAAGTAAGAAGGAATCAAAAGATAGTCCATGACGGCATACACTATTTAATAAAATGGAGTGGTAGAGTGAATGAATAGAATTCTGTTGGAGAGAATAAATGCGATGATGAAAAGTGTAGGCTTAGACAAGAAATTCTAGGTAGAAGTAGCTAATACCACCTGGTATGTAGTGAATCGAGTTCTATCAACTAAAATTGAGTTGAAGACACCGATGAAGATGTAGACTGATAGAATAGTGGATTATTCAAACTTTCATATATTTGGAAGTCATGCCAATATGATGTTCAATATCAAGAAATTACAAAACTAGATCCAAAATCCAAAAGATGCCATATTCTAGGGATATGTTGAAGGTACAAAGGGGTATCGCTTATAGGATCCCACTATCTATAATGATTTCTTCTAAGGCTATATCAAAGTATAAGAAGTAAGAACCAATCGAATCTAATGTTCCAAACACTCGGAGATCAACCTGCACAAGAAGGTCACTAAACTGGCACTCAGATCATATTATAGAGGGTAATATTACACGCTGTCTTTTAAGTAAAGATGGGTAGCCATCAACTTTTCAAGAAGCAATAAATAATTCAGATGCATCTTAATAGATTGAAATCTAGGAAGAAATTGAATCACTTCATAAAAATAGCACATGGGAGCTAGTATCACTATCGCAAGAAAGAAAACTTGTTGACAATAAATAGGTCTACAAGATCAAATGGAATGGTGATGATCGTGCTAGATTGATAGTGAAAGAACATGCTCAGAAAGAAGGAATTGACTTCAAAGAAATATTTTCTCCTATGATTCGACTCATTACAGTTCAAGTAGTCTTGGTGATGTGTGTTATATTACCAAAATGCTTTGCATTTTACAAAGAATATAGCATTTCATTCAAAAACATAACACATTTGAATTTAGTATCACTTTATTTGTGAGAAAGTGGAAGAAGGAATAGTGGATATGTAAAAGATTCATAATATGGACAACTTGGAAGATTTTATGACAAAGAAAATCAATGTTGATAGTGATCCTCCTGTAGCTCCATAGAGATGTAAGAAACATGAAGTGACAAAAGCATAAAGAATAATGTGAAGATATAATTGATTCTAAATCAAATCTTCAAGTGGGAGAATTTTCAACAATTAAATCTATCAACATTAATCGATTGGAAGGCGCCGCAGTTTAATAAAAAATTCACACATATACTCTTACTTGTAACTAGACAGGAGTAGTATGAAGGAATCATAATCACCAAAGGTAGAAATGAGAAAGAGTGAGAGTGAAGGTAAGGGAAGAGGGAAAAAAATAATAAAACATAGAAAAAAATATTTTTATATATTTTTGTAACTTTAGTGCTTTCTTGTAATTCTCCATTTTTTCAATAATGAAGTTCTTTTATCTTTACTCATAGTTTTTACCCTAATTAATTTAGGGATTTTTCATATAAAATCTGTGTGTTTATTTTATTTTCATTACTTTTAGTTTCATTTAAGCTATGACCCTACTATATCCGATTCTAAAATTTTCTCAACATTGTGCTCTTATCTCTACTGTAAGCCATAAAAGAACTCAAAAGGGAGGTGAATTGAGTTATTAAAAATTTCTTCAACTAATTAAACTCGCCCCCTAATCAAAAAATTCTATTATACTATACAAATGTCAATCTTAATTTGATAACAAATAAACTGATAGCCAAACTGCATAGCAAATAATAATAAAAGTGAAAAGGAAAGAGAAAGACATAAGGTTTTATACAAGTTCCCTTACTCCAAAGATAGACTATGTATTCTCTCCAACTACTTGTTAGATATCATTTTTTTATTAACAATTCAAAACTAAATACAATCTTCTTTTAGGTTGAAGAGTAACCCTTACAAGACAAATCTTTTCAAGGCAAATAGGAGCTTTTACAACCTAAATCTTTTTAAGGAAAAGAGAAGATTTTACAAAACACAATCATCTTATTTAAGGTGAAGAGAAATCTTTTCACCAATCTTTATATGACAAAGAGGAACCTTGACACACTTAACCATTCCAACAAAATAATAATCTCCTTTATAAGTAACCACTTTTGGTTTCTTACCATTCATATCATGACATGCACATGCAATGACTTCTGCCCATAAATATTTAGGAACATAATATTCATTCAACATAGTTCTAGTCATTTCTTGCAAGGTTCAATTTTTCCTTTCAACAACTTCATTTTGTTAAGGAGTTATAGCATAAGAAAAGATATAACATGTCATTTTCTTCACAATATGTATCAAATAATTCATTTTCAAATTCTCAACCTTGATCACTTTTAATTGAATTAATCATATAGCCTTTTTTCAATTAAACTCTTTTTGAAAATTTAACAAAAGATTTAAAGCATTCATCCTTACTAGTAAGAAACATTACCCAAGTAAATCTACTATAATCATCAACAATCACATACGCATATAATTTACCACTTAAACTTGCAATTCTAAATGGTCCAAACAAGTCCATATGCAATAATTCTAAAGATCTAGAAGTTGTTACCACATTTTTCTCTTTGAATGAAGCCTTGGTTTGCTTGCCCATTTGACATGCATCATAAATCTTCTTTTTCATACTTTATTTTTGGTAGACCATTTACTAGCTCCTTGTTGCCAAGATTTGGGATGTATTATTTACTAGTATGTCCTAATCTCCTAAGCCACATCCAAACATCCTCAATCATAGAAATTAAACACTCAATATTTTGGTTAAAGAGATCAACTAAATCAATAGTATAGATATTTCCTACTCTCTTACTAATAAAAACAATACAATTATCAATAACTTTAGAAACTAAGTAAGATTTACCTTCAAAGTAGACTTTGAAACCTTTATCACGCAATTGACTTACACTTAATAGATTATGTTTTAACTGTTCTACTTAAAGTACATTATCAATAGTAGAATTGTTCTTACCAATTAACCAATGCCAATTATCTTACTCTTAGCATTGTTTTCATAAGTAACATGACCACCATCTTTGTCTTTTAAAGAAACAAATTTATAAGCATTTTTCGTCATATAAGTAGAACATTCACTGTCTACATATTAAGTGCTCCTCTTAAATTCCTACAAAATGAAGAAGATCGTTTCATTTTAAGTACCCCATTAATTTGAGTCCTTAGGGTTTAGATGCCTTTATAGTTTCTAAAGCCTTTGGCAAACTAGAAGGCTTACATAGTTTATCAAAATAAAATATTTCCAAATGACCAAACTTACCACAATGATCAAAAACATATATAACTTTATGAAAATGCATGTTTGGTCTAAAATTGTTTCTATATGTAAATATTGATGCATCATTACTAAAATTTCTTCTTTATTAAATCTTGTCCTAATATTAGTGTAAGAAATATTTCTTGATGTATGAGTATGAATAGGATATGTATATGAGTGTGTAAGTTAAATGTGTAAAAATTGTGGCCTAAAGGCATTATGTAATGATTTTTTATTTGTGAAGAAACTATGTCTTTGGTTGGGGGCATACATATTTCTCCTAGACATAAGTTTTTAAGCATACATAAAAGTATGATGAATGTTCCTATATTGAGTTCTAGAAAATGATGCATCATTGTCAAAAGATGACCTATGAATATGTTCTTCATAAAAACTTTTTCCCCTTACAAAAATAGTCTTAGCTCTAAGTGTTCCACTTCTTCAATAAAGTCTAATCCACACCTATCATTAGAAGCCTTTTAGACTCTTAGCATGTTTTATAATTTTTCTTTTCCTTTTGAGAACTTTTCTAATGATTCTTTAAGGCATTTTACCTCATTCTTTAAGTAATCATTTTCATTTATCATCTTATTTCTATCATCATCAAATTCTACACTTTTAGATTCTAAAGCATGCAAGTCATTCTTCAACTTCTCAATTTCTACTCTAAAATCATTCATCAACTTCATACATTCCTTATATTTAGGTAATAATTTCCTCCTTCTTAAGGTAACACATTCTAAAACTTTAACCAATTCATAATAATTCAAACCAATAACAATATTTTCATTCTCATCATCATTAGAATGGGAAGAAGATTGTACCTTATCATCCAAGGCCATGAGACAAAACTTAGCACTTTCATATTTGGATTTTTCGCTTTCCTCTTCTCTTTTGGTCTCCTATAAGGCCGTCAGGGCTTTCTTTCCCTTCTTGTTCTTCTTCTCCATCCTTTTTTTCTTACTACTTCTTTCATGCTTTTCATCCTCCTTGAGGAGTGGGTAATGGCTCTTCAAGTATCCTGGTTTCTTACATTAAAAAAAAAAACAATATCAGTGACTTTCTCTTATAATCGTATGTACCTTACTATCTTTTCTTTGAGTATGACTTCTACTTCAAAAACTTATTGAATTTTCTAGTGAGAAGAAAAAACTTCATCTAAGTTTTTAAATACAAGTAATTATTTCCATTAAAAAATGGTACCCTAATAATGTTTTGAACCTCATGACTGCATGAACCTTGTAAATGTGCCATAATGGATGCTTAATCACAATTTCATTAGAAACCAATGCAAATATAATACCTACGCTTTGATATCAATTGTAATCCCTAAAGGCACTCAAGAAGGAGGGTGAATTGAGTGATTAAAAGTTTATTCAACTAATCAAACTTGCCCCCTAAGCAAAACAATCCAATATACTATGCAAATATGAATGCTGATTAGATAATAAATAAACTGATAGCTGAACCATACAAAAAATAATAGTAAAAGAGAAAAGCGAAGAGAAAGACACAAGGTTTCATAGAAGTTCACCTAACCAAAAGATAGATGATGTCTTCTCTCCAACTACTATTTGTTGGATATCATTTTTTAATAACAATTCAAACCCAAAAACAATATTCTTTTAGGGTAAAAAGTAACTCTTACAAGACAAATATTTTCAAGGAAAAGAGAAGTCTTTACAACTCACAACTTTTTAAGGTAAAGAGGAGTCTTTACAAGACACAATCTTCTTATTTAAGGTGAAGATAAACCTTTTGAACAATCTTTATATAACAAAGAGGAGCTTTGACACACTTAACCAATACAACAAAATAATAACCCCCTTTACAAGTAACCAAAGACACTTAAAATACAATTAAACTAAGGGCTCCAATTTCTTTCACAAATGATATGAATGATCAATAACACTTTTAAAAGCTTAAACAAACTTAATATGACAAACTTAATGCACTAAAAACTTGTATGAATAATGAATGACATTCTGAAAAATCAAGTGAAGTAATTCTAGACAACTTTGATATATATGAATATAATTGCTTTAAAATAATTAAATAAGCCTATGAAAATCCACCAAAATAGTCAATAATACTCTTAAGGACTTAAAAATAGAAAAATAATAATTTAGAAGTAATCAATTAAAATTGAATGTCCAAATATATGAATGAAACTAGTGCATACAAATCTAGACAATTTTGAGCAACCCTTGAATTTAGAACCTAAACAGACAATATAAGTGCTCAAAAATCAAACCAAAAATACTTGAACAATCTTGAGACCTTAAATAAACTAAACATAACAAATACTTAAACAATCTTGAGACCTTAAATAAACTAAACACAACAAATTTGCACACCCAGAAACTGATCTAAAAAAATCGAGATTAGCACAAGATTAGAAAAATCAAAGATAGTTTTGGTGTATCTAAAAAAATAAGATTTAAAATATAATTTGAGACCATATAAATAATTAAAATGATTCAATGACTATATTATGAAACTTTATATAACTTTTGAAAATTATATGCAATATGTGATCAAAATTGAGCTTCTAAATCAATTTAACAATAAGTAAAACTTACAATCATATTAAAAACAACCTAACTAAGGTCTTATAACTTGCATATCTCTTGTTTTTCCTTTAACTTTATTTTTGCCCTTTAAACTTCAAGCTTTCCAAATGGAGTCATCTTGAAATAAACCTATCTT
>JAOXYD010007467.1:0-15337 GCA_028565735.1 Pinacopodium congolense | reverse complement strand
CAAAAGATTTTAACCTATCAAAATCGATTATCAAAACAATAAACATATTAGGACCTTAATCAATCAGTTAAAAATAGTTTAACATAATAAAAACGAATTTAACACATAAAAAGAAAGTTTAAATCAAGAATAAACTATGAATATGCAAAGTTTTCAAAAAATAAGCTGTTAAAGTTTCAGCTCTATAATCAAAAGTTTCTAACCTTATAAAATCACACAAACTACTTAAACAACTTTTTAGAAGATGTACAAATACAACAAAAATGGATTTATGCAATTACAAAGCACAAAAATTAGATTAAAATAGCTAAAGTTGAGTATGAAAGTTGAAACAACAAAATATGGACAGATTTGATGTATATGATTAGATAGGCTTATACCTAACAAAATAATGATCTAAAAATGCAAATAAATGATCAGTTAAACTCTTGAGTGTTTAAACAAACTGAAAACAACAAAATTGCAACTCCAAAAATGAATTTAAATCAAGAATAATCAAGAATAATCAAGATAAATAATAAGAACTTAAAAACTCAAAGCTTTTAGAGTAAGATGGATTTCAAATCTTATGATTATCTCAAATTGGTATTAAGAACTTCACAAAAGATTTAAGACACATATATATAGGTGTGAGAAGAGACTAAAGTTGTTGAAGGCAAAATATTTTTAATTTATTAAAAATATGAAAGTTAAATATATATATTATTCTTTAACGTTTAAAAAAGACCTTAATATTTATAAAATAAAAAATATTTAAATGTTATGAATTTTAAAAATATTTTAAGTCATTTGAAAAATTTTAAAACATTTAAAAGATAAAGGGTATCACATTTAAATGCTTAAAAAATTTTAGAAATTTTTTTATTTGTATTTATAAAATTTTAAAGTACATACAATATATACCCAAAAAATTTAAAGTGTTTACTTTTATTTTAAAGTAGTAAATAAAATAATAAAAATAAAAATTACTATAAATAATGTGAAAAAAATTACACCAGACCCCTCTATAGTTTAGATAATTACACCAGACTCCCTTAAACTTTAAAAATATTACACACACACCCCCTTGAACTTGAAAAAATTTTACTGAACCCCCTGCCTTTTACATCAGGGTGCCATGTCATCATATTTTCCATGTTACCTGCCATGTCATTACCACTTCCCAGTTAACAGTCATGTAATCTACCACGTCAGCACCTCTTACCACATCAGCACGGTCATCGGCAGGGGATTCTCGTGAAAAATTTATGAAACTATAGGGGTTCCAGTATAATTTTAAAACCACATGGAGATATTTGAAAATTTCAAAAATTACAGGGGTCAAAGTGAAATTAACTCTTTTTATTAACGAAAGGGGAGTTAGTTGAATTTAGAGTTTTAATGATGATGTGACGACTTTTGATTTTGGTTATATATAAAGGGGAGTATACCTTACGACAATGAAAAATGATTCTTGTTATGGTGATCTGTGTTATATGATTGATTTTAGTATCATTAGCAATTGGTATTATAAAACTTGTATTAATCAATTAGTATCAATTATTGGTTTGCATTATTTTGTTGCAATTAATTTCAACAAGTTAGTTTTTCATCAATTGGTATCAACTATTGCTGTAGGGTGATGATTTTGTTAAGAAGTGATATCTTATTTTGAAGAATGGGTTTCGTTAAGCACCATATTAATAATTGGTATCAATTTTTGTTTTCTTACAAATGGTATCATATGTTTTAACAATTTGTATAGACATATATCATTTTCACTAAGTTTATCATCAAGTACGTGATTTTTGAATAATTAATCACCTCTTAACAATAGTTAGTATCATTCTAGTGGCGACGTGTTTGACCTTTTTTAAATGAGTTCTGTATAATTTTTGTCCCTCTTGTTAGTATTTGTGCCATAATTTTATGATGGTATGTTTATTAAGGGGGAGCTTTATTGAAAGAATTTTTTTTCTTCTTTTTAACATTATTGAGATAAGTTATGATGTGTTTTTTTGACATATTTTTAAAAATTGATTTGAGATGTATGTTTATTATAAAGGAAGAAGAAGTGTGTATCCAGTTTGTATATATCGTGATTATTGGTATCAAAGTACTATAATTTTCGTATATGGCTTGTTTTATATTAATATTCAATGTTTATACCTTTTTGTAATTGAGTGTATCATTTTGATGATTACAATAATGTGGAGAATGGTATATGTAATATTAGAAAGGGTAAATAAATATTTATCATGTTTAATATTTGCATATATAAGTGGATTGGTTTGATTATATCATTTGTTTGTCATTTTTGTCTAATATCACATAGTTTTGTCATCATCAAAACTATGGCTTGATTTGATTTGATGAGGACAAAGTGTTTTTACTAATATATTTATAGAGCTTATTATGTGTTAAGATAGGTTTGAAGAAATCAAGTCTTGAAGTGATTGGTGAAGACTTAAAGTGCATGTATGTTGAGCCTTGATGATAAGAGACGTATATAGCATGTTGGAGATGTATGAAAACCAAGTTGATAAGGAGAAGATCATTGAAGTTCATCTTGAAAATTCAAAATAGAAGATCAAGTTCAAGAGTATAATTTGATAGGTTTATGAGTGAGTGTTTATGTAAGTCTCTCTTTGGTGTCATCATAGGTTAAAAGGGCTCACACCATGCATATACATTCATAATTAGTATTTGCATATAGGATGCATAATCAAAGGGTGGTATATGTAATTAATGTGTGTGACAATCCTCTTAATGGTTGGATAAATGCATATATGGTATTGCATAGAATGAATTGATAAATGGATAAACAAATTTTTATGATAAATGATTTGGTAAATTGGATGAATTGATTGTGTTCAGTTTGTATAATTACATAAAATGTGTTAAGATATATTTGGTATTAATTGGTTTGTTTTAAAATATATTGAAATGGGTTAAGAATTGAATTAAGTTAAGTTTGAATTGATTGGACTAAGATTGGACCTCGAAGTTTGGAAACTGCCGACTTAGAGGAGATTGGTCAATCGAATGAAGTCTATGAGAAATGTTTATGAGATCATAAGAAGTGTATAAATATGTGTGTTGTATGTTTTATGTTGTTTATGTAACTAAGAAGTAATTAAAGACATATACAAATTGTTTGAGCATTGTTAAATTTTATGGGTTTATAGTAGCGTTGTAGTTCATTTCATCCTTATAATTTGTGTGAGCCCCTTATATACCTTGGTGAGTTAAGAGAGACATTTGTTTGTAAGGTGTGTTTATGAGAAGGGTTTTGTGAATAGTAAAATTATTGTAAAGTTTTTTCTTGAGCTTTGAAAAAAAGAGCTTATGGGGTTATCCTCTAGTCTTAGAAAAGGAAGTGGTTTGAGGTTATTCCTTAACCTTAAAAAGGAAGTGAAAGGTTATTCTTTAACCTTGTAAAAAGGATTGTGTTGTGAACGTTGTACTCTGGTTGGTTACAATAAGAGCAAAATCTCAACATTGGTGTTGGGGATTAGATGTAAGAGTAAGTGGATCGCTCCGAACTAGAATAAATCAGTTGTGTACTTCTTCCCTTAATCTTTTACTTTTACTCATTTATATTTAGTGTTTAATTTATTGTTATTATTCAATTCGATAAATTAGAGTTATTGTTTAGCTTTCATATTCAAATAAATTGGTGAAGATTAGGTTATATAACTTAGAAGAAATTTTTAACACTTAATTCACCCATTTCTTAGGTGCCATATAAGACTAACAATTGGTATCAGAGCTTAAGTTTCAAGTGGTTTTAATTCTAACGAATTAGTGAGTAAAGATAGATGACTTTTTTTTTTTGTAAAGATCACTATTTACCCCCTTTATTTAGTGGAGAAACTTTTTAGTTTGGAAAAAGAAAATAAAAATGTTCATAAAAGATAATAGTGTTGATTTATGGATTGTAATTGCAAAAGGTCCCCATATTCCAACAATTTTAGTAAATGGAGAATTAGTTCCTAAGGATGAAGAAGAATGGGACGAAAAGGATAAAGAATTAGTATCTTTGAATAGTCAAACTTTGAATATTTTATGTTGTGCATTAGATAAGAATATTTTTTATAATGTTTCATTATGTACCTCCGCGACTGCCATATGGTGTAGATTAGAAAATTTGTACAAAGGTATAAATCATGAGAATGTGCTTAAATCTACTAGAGAAGAAATAAGTATGGAGACTCCTAAAGAACAACTCATCAAATCTTAATAGAGTAAGAAGAGGTACGCACTAGCATTAAAACTTGTATTGATATATCTAGTTCTAAAACTCATGATATGTTTTATGATGGATCCATTTGCTCAAGTTCTCATAAGAATGTTATTGAATGTGAAATGCAAAAATCGATAGAAGAAAATTACCTTTTTAAAGAAATAATTGGAATTAAAATGTGACAGCATGATAGTTTGGTAAAATAAAATGCATCCCTTAAAATGAAGATAGATGCTCTTAAAGACTCACTTTCTAAATTTACAAAAGGGAATGAGAAATTAGAAAACATGTTGAGTGGTCAAAAGGTTGTAAATAATAGACATGTTTAGGTTATATTAGTAACAATGGACCTTATTTTAACATTACCAAATTTGTTAAAAGAAAGAACTCAGAGGAAGAAGAAACTAGGTCATCCATTAAAAATATTTCTAGGCCTTTATTATCTAACTCTCGTTGTAGAAAGAATCATCATGCATTTTTATATGCATCAAGATCATTTAGAAAGAATGTGCATGAAAATATACATAATTTCTTGGTTAGCGCACATCATCAAAATAATGCATATAAGCCTTCTACATCATATGCTTATATGAATATACTAATCATATGCTATTAAATGTATCTCATGCATATTCTCGATAAGAATTCCATCAAAGAAAAATGTCTATATCTAGAAATGCAAATAGAAATAATATAAGATCACATTATTATTTCTATGATGATTCTACAAGCTTTAATAATTCTAAACCAAGGCATACTTATAAAAATGCATATAGGTCACGTGTACCTTTGGTTTATCATTATTATGGCCATTTTGGACATGTTCAAAAATTTTACAATGATTGTTGAAATGTTTTGCCTGATAAACAAAATAGGTATGAAACTAATTGTCAAGGACCCAAGATAATATGGGTACCAAAGATTCGTTAAATTTGTTTTGTAAGTTTTAAAGGGTATCTTCATGAACATAAAATAAAAAGACAACTTGCCAACATTATTGAACTAAAGAAGTAAAGAATTTAAGTAATAGAAAATTAGCAATAAACATAAAAGAGAGGTGCATCGTGAACTTAAAATGCATAGGTCTTTATTTTAAACGTATCCTGATAGTTTACACCCTTGCTAGTTCTATTATTAATAAAATAATTAGATTATTTATACAAAAATAAAATTTATTTGAGATTTTAATTCTAAATTATATTTTTTTGAACTAGGAAATATTAGTTCGGTCAACCAAACTTAGCATATTGGTCAACTTAAGGTAGATCAATCGACCGATATAGTTAAGTTGATCGAACGATGCCTCAATAAGTCAGGTTTTAATCTTTAAAAGTTCTCATTATGTTGCTACTTTTGCTTTTATTTTTCTTCTGCAACTGCTCACTCCTTCTCTCGACTTGAGAGTGTTTCATTCTTTCGTCATTTCAATCCTATTTTAAATGTAGTATGCATCTCTTGAAAAGGTAAAGGTTACTTTAGATTGGTTTTCATATTTTATAATTAATACGATTAATTAAATTTTTGTAGTTCTTAGCATATTTTTGCATTAAAATTTATGATTAGGAATGTATAAGTATGATTTTGAAGTTTCTTTATTTTATTAAGTATATTTTAATTGGTTGAAGAGCTTCAAATGAATGACATTCCTATACAATTAGGTTTTACATGTTTAGGAAAATTATGAGTTGATAAACATGTTTATGTTAAGTGCTTTTTGGATTTTAGATATTTTATGAATTTCATGAATTGTTTGCATTAGTAAGCATGTAGAAGTATTTTTTTAATATCCTTCAATCATTATTCTTGACATATTTTGATCCCTCTCATGTATTTTAAATTTTGCAGTTACATATTTTAAAGGTAAATTGCTTGCTTTGAGTGGGAGTTTATAAGATAAAGGATTTTTTTACAAATTTTTTTTACTAAGGTTTGATTTCTTCTATAAATTTCAGCCATGAATTAGTTTATTTAAAAAATCAAGGATCTATGGAAAAAAGGTTTGGAAGTTCCATAATGCATTAAAAGTCGTTAAAATTAGACATCATGCATTTTAACAATGTTAAATCTCCCAAAGTATGTTTTCAAAAAGTCATTTTGACTTTTAGAAAATTTTAATGATGGATTTTTAGCTTTTGAAATGGGATGTGAAATCATTAAAGATGGTTGATGGTTTTAATATTTGAAAGTTTTGGTATTAGAACCCTATGCATACACTTGTAGAGCATGACATTTAAGTTGTATATTTGATTTTCAAATTTTAAAAAGTTGAAGTTTGATAAATTCATGGTATTAGTGTTCAAAATGGGGGGAGTAATGCATATTTTTTAAATTTTGTTATGAAAGGGATGTTTTATATGTTGATTTTGAATTTTTTTCTTAAATGTAGCAATTGTTTAACCATTTCATATGCTTACTCCTTCATTATTTGACATGTTAATGCATGAATGTATTTGTGTTTCAATGGTGTTTGTGTTCATGGATTTGAAATGTTATATGATTCTCATCATATATTGAATGTTTTTTTTATATTAAAAAATGCATAAATTTAGGGGGAGTCATTAGTTTGAAATCTCAAGTTTTGTGAAAAGTATTGCATTTTTTTTATTAAATAAAGGGGAGTTAGTTGAATTTAGAGTTTTAATGATGTTGTGATGACTTTTAATTTTGGTTATATAAAAAGGAGAGTATACCTTGAAACAATGAAAAGTGATTCTTGTTATGATGATCTGTGCTATATGTTTGTTTTGAGCATTATTAACAATTGATATTATGATACTTGTCTTAATCAATTAGTATCAATTATCGGTTTGCATTGTTTTGTTGCAATTAGTGTCAATAAGTTAGTTTTCCATCAATTGGTATTAACTATTGCTGTAGGGTGATGATTTTGTTAACAAGTGATATCTTATTTTGAAAATTGGGTTTCGTTAAGCACCACATTAATAATTGGTCTCAAATTTTGTTTTCTAACAAATAGTATCATATTTTTTTAACAATTGGTATATACATGTATCATTTTTCACCAAGTTTATAATCAAGTATGTAATTTTTGAGTAATTAATCACCTTTTAACAACAATTGGTATAATTCTTATAGCGATGTGTTTGACCTCTTTGAAATGAGTTTTGATTAATTTTTGTCCCTCTTGTTAGTATTGGTGCCATAGTTTTATGATGTTATGTTTATTAAGGGGAAGCTTTGTTGAAAGAAAATTTTTTTTCTTCTTTTAAACATCATTAAGATAAGTTATGATGTGTTTTTGACATATTTTTAAAATTTGATTTGAGATGTATGTTTATTATAAAGTAAGAAGATGTGTGTATCCCATTTGTATGTTTCGTGTTTATTGGTATCAAAGTACTATGATTTTTGTATGTGACTTGTTTTATTTTAGTATTCAATGTTAATTAGGTTTGTCTTTTTGATAATTAAAAAAAGGGGAGAATGGTATATGGGATATCAGAAAGGGGTAGTAAATATTTATCGTGTTCGATCTTTACATATATAAGTGGATTGGTTTGATTATATCATTTTTTTGTCATTAGTGTTTAATAGCACATAGTTTTATCATCATTAAAAAGAGAGAGATTGTTAAACCAAATGTTGGTTCCACCTTTATTTTGATGATGTCAAAGTGTTTTCCTAATATATTTGTAGAGTTTATTATGTGTTAAGATAGGTTTGAAGAAATCAAGTCTTAAAGTGATTGGTGAAGACTTAAAATGTATGTATATTGAACCTTGATGATAAGAGATGTGTATAGTATGTTGGAGATGTACAAAGACCAAGTTGATAAGGAGAAAAGCATTGAAGTTCATCTTGAAGATTGAAGATTGAAGATCAAGTTCAAGAGTAGAATTTGTTAGGTCTATGAGTGAGTGCTTATGTAAATCTCTCTTTGGTCTCATCATAGGTTAAAAAGGCTCACACCATGCATATGCATTCATAATTAATATTTGTATATAGGATGCATAATCAAAAGGTGTTATATGTATTTCATGTGTGTAAGAATCCTCTTGATGGTTGAATAAATGCATATATGGTATTGCATGGAATGAATTGATAAATGGACAAACAAATTTGTATGATAAATGATTTAGTAAATTGGATGATTGATTGTGTTAAGTTTGTATAATTGTATAAAATGTGTTAGATATGTTTGGTATTGTTTGGTTTGTGTTAAAATATGTTAAATTGGGTTAAGAATTAAATTGGGTTAAATTTGGATTGATTAGACTGAGATTGGACCAAAGTTTGGAAGCTGCCAACCCAAAGGAAGTCGGTATATCGAATGAAGAGAATAAGAGGTCAGCCAACCGAATAGTTAGATAGGTCAACCGAACACAGATAAGTCAATCGAATGACGAGATAGGTCGACCGAACAGAGACTGGTCGACCAAATGAAGCGAATCTACAATAGGAAAAAGGTAACCACTATTTTTACAACAGTCAAATTAATTTATTGTTTATAAACGTTGAGCAACGACTATGAGATCATAAGAATTCTATTAATATGTGTGTTGTGTGTTGTTTATGTGACTAAGAAGTAGTAAAATGCATAAGTAAGTTGACTAAACATTGTTAAGTTTTTGTGGGTTTATAGTAGTGTTATTTGTATTTCATTCTTATAATTTGTGTGAGCCCTTTATACACCTTTGTGAGTCAAGAGAGACATGTTTTTGTAAGTTGTGTTTATGAGAAGGGTATTTATGAAGAGTGAAATTATTATAAAGTTTTTTCTTGAACTTTGAAAAAGAAGAACTTATGAGGTTATCCTTTAACCTTAGAAAAGGGAATGGTGTAAGGTTATTCCTTAGCCTTAAAAAGGGAGTGAAAGATTATCCTTTAGCCTTGGAAAAGGATTGTATTTTGAACATTATACTCTTATTAGTTCCAATAAGAACAAAATTTCAATAGTAGTGTTGGGGACTAGACGTAGAAGCAAGTGGATTACTTCAAATTAGAATAAATCGATTGTCTTTCTTCCCTTATTCTTTTACTTTTACGCATTTATATTTAGTGTTTAATTTATTGTTATTATTCAATTATATAAATTAGAATTGTTCAACATCCACATTTAATAAATTGGTGAAAAATTAAGTTGTATAACTTAGAAAAAAATTTTAACACCTAATTTACCCCCATCTTGGATACCATATAGGTCCTAAAAAAATTTAATCTCAGTAATTATACAACTCAAATGATTACCTCTCAAGTTATTCATACTAGAAACTTTATATCCTATGTCATCAGGTGCAATAGCGTCTGCCATATGTTGAGAATAATAAGATTGTGCTGTATTAGATGATATACTTACATCATACCACCATCTCGCTATTGCCATATCTATATTATGAGCTGCTTCTCTATATTGTAGTGCACTGCAGATTAAAGCTTGGGCTCCATGAATTATTTTTTAAGTAATAAAAGTATAGCCTTGCCTCCTTTACTTTGTTATGTCAGATGATCTTCCAAAAATTCCTTTTTGTTGGGTAGGAATATCAGCTTCAGCATTATCAATATCATCTTGCCTACTTTGAAACCCTAGCAGCGCCGGTAAGAATGCCATAGCTTCTCCATGCCTAATTTGTTCCAATCGTTCACTAAGTCTTTGATGGCTACTGTCAACTGATCCTTTCCCCTCTTTCCTAGCAACAAACTCTCAACTAGTTCTTTACCTTTTCCCTAGCAACAAACCCTTCTTTGCTATAACCTTAATAACCATCATGCTCTTCCTATAGGTCCTTTCCCTTTTTTGCTAGCAACAATCTTCTCTTTTCTCAAGTTATCTACATAAGCTAGCTAGTCACACAATAAAAACCTTTAACCCTTAACCTCAATTGACTTACCAAAATGAATCCCACGTATGATTTTCCACCACTATCCAACAGTTATGCAAAAACCACTGCACCTAGGCCAGAGAATGACAAACTCATATGGAAGCAGGTTTTGGGAGGGAATTCCAGTGAATCCCTTCTCTTTTTCTCACCTATAACAATTAAAGGATAAAGAATAGTAGCACCATCTTTAGATATATTAAAAGAAGGAGAAAAAACGTGGAATTCCACATTAGTAGGTTTTGAAAGACCTCCCTTTCCAATAGTTCATGCATGGGCTAGCAAGATATGGAAAACAAAATGGTTGTTAGAAGTTTTTCTAAATGAGGAAGATTTAATCCTATTTAAGTTTGATACAAAAATAAGGGTAAAAGAGATTTTGGAAGCTGGACCTTTGCACATCAGGAATTTCCATATATTCCTACAATTTTGGAAACTAGGAACAACACTAAAGAGGATGAAATATGAACAAATTTCCATATGGGTAAATTTCCATAATGTTCCTCTAGAATATTGGTCTACAAAGGGGTTAAGCCACCTAGTTAGCTACATTGATAACCCTATATGCATGGATGAAAACACTACTATAAAGAAAAGAATTAGGTATGCAAGGCTTTGCATAAACGTTGAATATGGCAAGGAACTTCTAGATGTGATACCTCTGCTGAGATTAGGAGAACATGATGAGTTGTTTAAGGATTCTATTCAGGTTTCGTATCAATGGAGACCAGGTAACAAGAAAAAAAAAAGGAGTGGAAGGAAACAAGAAAAAGGTTTTTATGAGGGGATTATAAGGAACTTATAGGCAATAAGAACCAAATATTAGAGTGTTTAAACAATAAGGATGAATAAAAAATTTAAGGAACTAAGGAAAGGAGTTCAGGATAGGAAATTAATGTAGACCAAGGCCAAACAAATACAAAACTACAACAAGCATGCAAGGAAATCAACCTGGAAGATATCGCAAAGACTAGTCAGAGACAAATTCATATTTGAAAATCAGTGGCTAGGCCACAGTTAGATGTAAATCTAGTACCTGCAGTTGAAACAGAGGATAAGGAGTCCAGTTCAAAGGGTGGTAATAGCTCAATTCAAGAGCCAAATATCAATAATCTCAAACACACAGCTAGTCATTTTACCCATTTTAACATGCAAAACTCGGGAGAACACTTACCTGGATCAGTGAATCAAGACCATGTCGTGCAGGAGGGTACCATGGAAGAGAAAAGAACTAATGAAGAAAGTTGGCCTCAACACCTACAATGTGCAGAACAAATAGATAAAGGATTTCAGACCACTTCACGGAGGAAATCTAGAAGAAACCGAGGCAAGAGTGTTGAATTACTCTCAACCAATTTATGTCAATAATTGCATGGAATGTAAGGGGTTTGAATTGCCCCAAAAAACAACAAATGTTTAAGGATTTCGTTCACAATAAAAAATCACATATACTAGGTTTATTGGAGACCAAACTTTTTGAGGAGCGGAGCAGTCAACTAAAATTACTAGGAAATCAGTGGCAATTCATAACCAATCACCAATATCATCGATATGGTCGGATTATAGTAGCTGTAGACACTAATGTGGTAAAAGAAATACTAATACAAGCTACTGATCAGGTGGTGCATTTAGAAGTGGAATTTATAGCAAATAATTATATGGCTACATTATCTTTTGTTTATGCATCAAATTTTGAATTTCAAAAGAACTATTTATGGGCTAATCTATGCACATTCAATAATTCTATTAGTGGACCATGGCTATTAGTAGGCGATTTCAATAGTATTTTATACAGGTCAGAAGCAACAGGGGGTATTAACAATGGAAACATAAAGGTTGACATCAATAAATGCTTTGAAAGGATGAAAATAATAGATCTTAGATTTGAAGGCTACTTTTTTATATGGAGTAATAAGCAGAGTAATGATAGATGTATTAAAAAAAAACTGGAAAGAGCTTTAGTCAATGGAGAATGGCTATCAAATTTTCCTAAAAGCATAGCTTCGATTTTAAATCCTCTTTTTCTGATTACTCAGTGATATGCATTTACAATCTATTCAATACTAGATTGAGGAAGTCCCCATTCAGATTTAACAATTACCTCACTGAAGTGCAAGTCTTTAAGGAAACCATAGGTGTGGTCTAGCCACCCAAATCACCAAATGCAAAGAGTATATTTATTTGAGGAAATTGGAGATTATCAAAAAAAAGGATTAAAGGAACTTAACAAGAAAATTGCATTAAACACTTATCATGCTGTAAATTTTGCTTAGTGTGTACTTGAAAGGGCATAATATGAGCTGTATTATGCACTAGAAGATGGAAACTTAAATTAAAAGGAAAAGGAAGCACTTAATCTGTATGCAGAATCAGTTGTAAGGCATAACTCCATACTTTTATAAAGATCTAGGGTACTTTGGCTACATGAGGGTGACAAAACACTAGGTTTTTCCATAGGGAAATCAAGGAAAGAAGGAATAATAATCTCATGGTGTCTTTAGTAAGGAAGAATGGCGGACTAGCAAGGAATCAAGAAGAAATCAAAGATGAAGCATTTGAATACTTTAAAAGCACCTTGGGGACAAGGGAAGACATCACATCTACAGTAACAACCATAAGAGCATTTATTTCAAGTCAAATAAGTGAGCAAGAAAGTTATTTGAGCGGGAAAGTCAATCTTTGATCCAACCTTTTACTGCTCAGGGTGTTGAGAAGACAATGTATGAAATAAACCCAAGGAAAGCTCCTAACCCTGATGGTTTGAATGGTTTATTTTTTTAACAGTCTTGGTCACTTATCAGAGATTTGGTTACTAATTCTGTACTGGAATTTTTTGGGAAAGGGAGGATGTTAAGGACCATAAATAAGACCTTTATTAGTCTTATCCCTAAAGTCCTTAACCATAGTTCACTAAATGATTTTCGACCAATATCATGCTGCAATGTATTATATAAAATCATTTCCAAAATGCTAGTTATGTGAATGAAGGGGTTTCTAACCAAGCTAATAAATGATTCTCAATCTACCTTTATTCATAATAGGTCTATTGGAGATAATGTACTCTTGGTTCAGGAGCTATTGCGAGGATACAATAGGAAGAATGGGCATAAGAGCTATGTTATCAAAATAGATTTACACAAAGCCTACGATTCAATCAGTTGGGAGTTTATAATACAGATAATGGAAGCATTCGGATTTTTAGGAAAATTTAGAGAGTGGATATGGCAATGTATTACTACTACTTCCTTTAGTGTACTAATCAATAGAGAACCGACCAATCTTTTCCAAAGAGGGAAAGGATTAAGGCAAGGGGATCCCCTGTCCCCATACCTCTTTATACTATGCATGGAAGGGCTACACAAATTGATGAAGCAGAATATATTACAAGATGGTAACTTTCAATTTCATAGAAAATGTAAAAGGGTGGGAATATTCAATTTATCTTTTGCTGACTACTTAATGCTATTTTCAAAAGCTAATGAGAAATCTATCAGGGTATTGATGAATTCACTGGATACTTTCAAAGGACTATAAGGGTTAAAAATCAATCAAAGAAAAAGTTTCATTATTCTCTTAAAAGCAGCAGAGCATAATTCTAGTGGTCTAACTTCTGCAGTAGGGCTTAATGTCAAAGTCACTCCAACCTATCATTACTAGCAAACTACTTCTTAATGAGAGTTCCTTATTCTTAGAGAAAGTCCATAAGAGAATCAGTAACTAGACCAACAGGGTTCTATCCTATGCGGGTAGACTATAATTGGTGAAATCAGTATTGAATTCCTTGCACATTTATTGGTCATCTCACTTCTACCTTGCTAAAGACCTAAAAAAAAAGGTTGAGAAAATGCTAAGGTGTTTTTTATGATCTGGAAAAGAGGATAGTAAATGTAAAGCCAAGTTCAGTTAGAAGGAACTGTGCAAACTAATGAATGAAGGGGGCCTAGGAATTACACCAATCAATTTGAGTAATAAGGCACTACTTAGTAAAAGGTCATGGAGGCTTTTGGTGAATAAGGAATCTCTTTGGTCAAAGTGGATATATGCTTATTATTTGAGGAATAAGAGCTTTTGGGAAATTGAAAGCAGTACTAGCAATAATTCTTGCTTCTAGAATTATCTACTGAAAATATGAGGCACCTTAAAGGATAAGATTAAATGCATAATTGGGAATGGTGAATTAGCTTTGCTTTTCATATCAATGCTAAGGTGAGACAGTGGATTAGTAATGGGAGGTGGGCTACTTACCCTTAAGTAGTTTGGCATATTTTTCCAAATTACATTCCTGACATAACTAAGGAAGACACCTACAAATGACTAGCTCATGGATCAGGGGAGTTTACTAATAAATCTTGTAAAGAACTATACAGGGAGAAGGAACAGGTCAAAGAATGGAGTAGAGTAGTGTGGAACAAATTTTTACTTCCTAAGGTGGCATTCCTAATATGGTTAGTCATAAAAGGAAAGTTGAACACTATGGATAGATTGCACTATCTGAACATCCTGCCTAAATGCTCTCCATGTAAATGTCAAGCTGAAATTTTGGAACATCTGTTCTTTAACTGAAGCTTCAGCCTTAAAAACCTTTGCTTTTGGGATTGCTCTTCTACTAGTTTCAATGATATACTAAACTGGATTTTGCGCCACAAAACGGATGATAAGGTGGTTTACATTATATCTTTAGGCTCTACTATGTATGTGTTATGGGGAAAAAAAAGTACTAAGGAGCAAGTGCTGGTTAAACTCGTTTACTGAATTAGAGAACAAATCATAGCTAGTAAGCTATCAAAAATATGCTCTAGACAAACCCTAGCCAACTGGAATATCTTATGAAGAGAACGGTTCACTTAATCCTAACAACATAGAAAAGTATCACAGATACACGACCAAGAGGGAATCATACTTATATCGAAGGTTGTACATACACAGTACACATTACAACTTAAAGTCCCTATCAGTAACTACCAAAGGAAAAAAAAAACATCATCAAAGTTATAAGGCAACACAAAGACACAATATACATAAGCAAATTTAAAAAGGTTAGTTGATATACAAACAATAGAGTTACAGAAAACATACCTTGTCTGCTTATGGTGTCGATGCAGGGAATGGTGTTTCCTACGAAAGAACAGGCGTAGAAGTGAGATGAAGTCACACGAAAAGAAAAATAGAGAAATGAATAGCCTGATAAGATGCGATGACCTTAACCATGATGAATTTGTTAAGGAAATGAAGGTTGAAAGTGAGAAAGCATTGGAGGAAATTGATTTCATCGATG
>JAOXYD010007457.1:0-15337 GCA_028565735.1 Pinacopodium congolense | reverse complement strand
AATTGGTGTACTACCATATGCCTTAATGCAAGTAACAATTATTAACCATCCTATTATGGTTATTAAACATACATTAGGCAATCAATTAATGGTTATGTATATGGAATTAATATTGTGATGCCTTCTAGTCAATGGAGATCCTTTCCTATCCTTTCTCAAGAATCAGTTCTTCACCTGTTGCATACTAAATATACGAAATGCTATGCAAAATGCTGTCAAGTAAACCACACAATAGCTATCTTTTTATATTCACAGTAGTTAATCTAAACCTATTTACTTATATGCCTTATATACTATCCTAAACCTCTTTCATTTAATTAATTCATTTTTTTCTATAAAAAAAGAAATATTGCTACTGATGGAGTTGAATTTTATAGCTATTAACGTAAAGAACAAAATTTAGTAAAGAAAACTCATTAAAAAGACACTATAAGTTTTAAACAATTACTATTTTTCCATGGAACAGATAATGGATTAATAAAAGTTGTGGTAAACTCTGTAAACCATATACAGATATATCCAAGAACTAGAAACTAAATAATAAAAAACCTAATTATAGTATGAATGAAACATGACATGTTAATAAATAAGTCAAGAGAACTTTAAAAGGAGTTATTCATAGAAAATTACTAAAAATTGGTCTTATTATAGTGTTGGTTGATACAAACTAAAAGCTTACGACTATAATAAAGACATTCTTAAATAAGGTTGTTATGTTTTACATAACTTCATCCACTGGGTTTGTTAAATCCTACTATATGAAGAAAAATAGTTGGATGTTGAATAATTTTATCAATATTAGTTACTAATAGTGACCTAAATTGAAACCATGCTATTTTTTAAAGTTTGGAAAAAAAAATTCTTTAGACTATTTCAAACATCCTAATATTGTATTACCATTATACATTTAACCGTAAACTGATGAAACTTTTAATCTTCATAAACATTTCATCAATTTTAGTTAACCTGCATTACATAACATGTGTAATGAGACCCATCATTATTTAATATACACCAAAATTTCAAAAATTAGGGATTGATTATATACCTTTCATAATTAGATCATCATCATGTGCATGTTTCTTCTCTCTTACTCATTGTTGCATGAGATTTTCTTAAAAGGGAAGAAGTATCCATGGCCCACAGGACAATATATTTTATTATTATTATAACATTTTTTTTAAGGATTGGCCACAGCTGACCATGAGAGACCCATCGTGTAGTTAGTCCAAAAAAATTTTCTCACTATATTGTGATGCACTCTCTTATCCATAAAAGCTATGTTATTCACCTTATAATCTCTCTATTTCTTTTATCAAAGTAATTTAATGAAATTCACCTTGGTTCTCTTTCTTCTCTTTGGAGACAATTCCATAAAATTTATGACTTATAGTTCCTATCCTTGTCATGTTATGAAGTGTAGTCGTTAAGGTAATTCCTTTTCATTATTTAACCTGATCCATGTTTTTTATGGTCCCAATTCCTTCCCTTCTAATTTTTAACATATTTGAATCTAGTTACATGTGGCCTTGGAATTTTTTTGCATATGGCTAGTAGTCTATTATTTATAAGTGCCTTGAGAATGAATTAAATAATAAAAAATGATTTTTTGAAACTCCATACTAAATCTAAATTTGATTAATTTATTAAATTTAAAAGTAAGGAATACAAAACTTAATTTATGCTATTTTAAATCTATAGGCAATTTTTAATATTCTATAAATGCTAGCTAGGTTAACTAGAGCTCTCATTCCCTAAATTCTTATATTATTTTAGTTTTAGTTTGTTTATAGATATGCTCCACTCTATTTATCTGTCTCATATAGATAAAATACTTTTTTGACAAGTTCAACTACATTCTTATAAATATTAGCATATAGCAACATATTCTAATAATCATTCTAAATTTCTGAGTAATATTGAACCAATTCAAAGAGTTGCCCTCAAAATGAAGGATTTATAAACAATTTCACTTCATTAGGACCTAGAAAAGGTTACCAAAATCTCAAAATTTAAGTCTGTGTTATCTGCTTACTGCTTTACATATATACATCATACTTATATTCTTTACAAAATAAAATAAAAAAACCTAAAATACTATATTCTTTATACAATAAATGACTACTAAATAGTACATAAATTTCATTATATGGCATCATATAATAGAGAGAATAGCTTAACTATAAAGTAGAATTTAATGATGTTTAATATTAATGGAATGTTATATATTATACATATGAAACTTTATTTTGAGCATTGTCATAAACTAAACTATGATTTGCATCATGCTTTCTTTGACGTCGTAGTTTTTTTTTTTTTCCTAGAATGTCTTATATATGACTATTTATGCATTAATTGGAACCTATATGCAAATATAGGCTATTATAGTAGGTATTGGTGTTAATATTACATAGGAATAGTGATAGTGCATGTATAGTGATAAAATGTATGTCTCCTTTGGCAGACTTCAATTATCTTGAATTCCAAAAATATATAATTTTGTGATATTTATATGTGATAATATAAAATTATTGTAATTATAATAAATAGGATTATAATGGCTTAATATAAAAGTAAAGGATTTTTTTATGGTGGTAATCTCAAGTTAGTACCTGAATTGACTTATGTGGATGGGGACCAAGCATCATTGACAAAGTAAACCCTAATTTTATAAGCTTTAGGCAAATATATAAAATGGGGAAAGATCTAGCATAACTTTAAGTTGATAAGGCATACTATAATGTACCAAGTTTTTATTTTAGTTTGTATTTAACATTCATTAAATCAAATGATTATTGTATTAGGCTAATCATCTTGATGAAAATCCATAGAATTGTTATTAGATACATCAAAAATATGTTAGACGTACTGGTACCTATACTTGACATATTTCCTATAATTGGGGGAGAGGAGATTATTGAAGAGAATGATAGATATGTTGAAAGTTATTTTTAGGAACTGTTGAATATATTACATCCTTAGGTTAGGCCTAGGTTAAATGAAAAATAACCCATCTTTATAAAATAAAAAAACCCTAATTCTCCCTTCCCATCATTTTGTAACTGACAACTTCTTATCTCTTTACCTTATAATTTTTATCATTTTGAAATTACCAACTTCTTATCTCTTTACACTATAGTTTCCTTCTTCTTTTTTTTTCTCTCTCTTCTTCTTTCTTCACTCCACACTAAGAATCTTCTCTCCTTCCTTATTCTTTCACATTTACCTTTATTATTTTATATCTTATTGAATCTCCACCATTTTTGCCGTCTAAACCACTTCTTTATCATTACTTATCGTTGATCAATTATTGGAGTTGATCAATGCTTGAATCACTTATTGTCAGAGCTAATCCAATGATCAATAGTCGCAACCTAATGATTGATAATTGATAATTGATAATTGCCTCCATTGTCAATATCACACTTGTCATTGTCATCCGTGTTACATCCTTGCCAACCGTTCTGTTACTAGCCTTTAACTGTTATCAACCTTTAACTATTGTCAATCGCCCTTATCCTCCATTTCCAATAACTATCAATCATGGTATACCCTTTAGATGTTAAAGAAAAAAATATTTTAACTGTTTTATATATTAACCAATTTTTTTTACTTAAAAGGTTATAATGAGGGAAAAGAGATTAATTGTATAAGTTCAGTAACAAACCCTTGCCAAGAGGAAATTCTTTTACTGTGATGTTATCTTCATTGTTGAATGAACAAATATTTTGACCTAGTTAAAATAAATGTAAAGAAATAAAATTCCTTGAACACACCTAGTTCATTTAAATGATTCCAAATTCTTATAGAATATTAATTGCTTTTAGAATATTCATTTTCTGCTAGTATATATATTGTGCATGCCAAAGACATGACATTCTTGATAGTGAGCATCAAAATGTTGTTAGTATATTTAGATAAAAGAGATGCCATATTTTGACAATGGGCATATTGTTATCTTTCAAATTGAATTTTATGCTAAAAGGGTATAATAGAGATTTATTTTAATTATTAGGAAATTTTTAAATCATATTATATGAAAAGTAAGAAATGTTAGTTAGACTATATTAGACTTGGTGGTTCTTAAGAGTTAATGGGGTTATAAACAAGTTAGTTGGAAGGGGGATAGAACATTTTATTTTTGCATTGTTTAATTTTGGTAAATTGTGTTTTGACATAAGTTTGTTATATTTAAGTTGTGATGGTAGAATGTAGGCTTAGAAATCTAGATTTTGTATTTGACTTTGCCTTTTATGAATACCAGATAAGTGGTAGGTAGGGTGTACTTACATGTGTGCTTGCGTATATATACGTATGTTATAAATATTTTGTGACACTTGACTATTGTGATGGTTTGTTTGTAACTGGAAATTGGTGTATTTACATGTATGCATGTGTAATATGTATATATAACAATAATGGGTGATACTTGAATATTGGGATGGTTTATTATGATCTAAAAAATTATGTTATAAAAATCATGTGATACACCTTTATTAATTAAAGTTATGGAATTATGTGATGTATTGATATAAATTGTAAGCGGAATGAAAATTTGAAATTGAAATATCACATTGATATGAATGAATATGAAGATATGTGATAGTTATATAATAAGAAGTAAAATAGGAATGAGTTATGGCATAATTAATAAATAAGGAGTTAAAGAACTAGTGGCTTACCTATGAAGAGATATATTAATTGATAATAATTATGTTGATGTGATGATTATGAGACATGGGATTATGATAGACCATAGACACCTTATTTGTGAGATAAGTGTTGAAGTATTCCAAGTAATAAGATATAGACTATATATATATATATATATTTGGAAAACTCTTATACTTTTATTAATTGGCACTAGAGTGACGATAGGTTCTAGGTAGTGGAGAATATCTTGTGCTATTTTTTTAGACACTAAAGAAGTTGTAGGGTACATATGGTGATAAAGAAATATCATGTTTTGTTTATTATGATTATATATTATATGTTAAGATTTAGATGTGATGATGAGATTGGTAAGCAAACCATTGAGTATAAGTCTACTAGGTAAACATGACCCCCTAAAATTTTAAATAGAATAAAAAATCACATATTTTTTGTATTCCATAGTGTAATTAATCAATTACTTAGTTTGGTTGCTAATATGTTTAATAATGAAGCCCTAAAATGTGAAATATGATTATAAATGCTTATAATTGTACATGCTATGGTGAAATTGACTTATTGGTTAGTGTTGTTTCTATGATGCTTATAATTTTACTTGCTTTAGGGAAACTGACTGATTGGTTAGTTTTGTTACAGTGTCTACAATTGTACATCCTATAGTAAAATTGACTAATTGGTTAGTATTATTGCTATGATGCCTACAATTGGACATGCTATGGTGTAATTGACTAATTGGTTAGTATTATTTCCATGATGCTTATAATTATACATGCTATGGTGTAATTGAATGATTGTCTAGTGTTGCTACCACTATATTTTTCCTATAAAACTTATATGTTTGAATATTTATCTATTATTGTGTATGTAGTGTAATGAGTATACTCTAGTTACACTTATTAAATTGGCAAATCATTCCTTGCCATTTATTTTTTTCAAGAGGTAGATTTTAGTGGTAGATCCTCTAGTATTCGAGTTCTTACTTCATTGACTATATTAGGTGGGCCACTTAGTAATACGCCATTTAAAATTTATTATATGCACATTTTATAATAATATTGAGTTTTGCTTTCTATTTTAAGAGTAACTTATTGGATTAGATCACATTTATTATTTTATTTATTATAATTACATGAGATTGGAGTTTGTAGAATATTTTAATGAAGGTATTTAACGTTTTTCTCACTAATAATTGAGAAGTATGGTTTGATAAATAAGAAATAAATATGAATTCATGGATGGAGTTACATAGGTTGGTATCATAGCCACTTTACAGGAAGGTGGGGTTATAAAATATGGTGGAGATAACCATGATGAGAAGAAAGCAGTGGAGTTAAATTGGAATCAATTTTGAATAATGAAATATTAGATGATACCCTTCATTCAGGCAATGATGATAATAATAGGAATAGTGACAACATTGATGATGAATATGCAAATTGTGTAGTTCTTGAAAAAGATGAGGATAAGTAGATGTTGACTATAAACAAGCTAATTTTCATTTATATATTCTATATGACCACTGAGTAGTTAAGATTGATTCCACTAATTATGAAGTTTTATTAGTATTGATGAATATCCAAGTAGAGAGGAGTCTAGAGAATCATAGAAAAGATCAAGTATAAGTATTAGGCATCAACCAACAATTGTAGCACCAAAATAGACATCAATCATGGAGTTTGCAAAAGAAAAAGAATTTAAAGATGATATTAATTATATCATATAAAAAGAGTTCAATATGAGGTGGAAGAAGAGTGAGAATAATAGGATTGAAGTTGGCTATAATGAGGGATGTCAACTAAAGTTATATATTAGATATGATAAGAATGGCAAGTGTTTTAAAGTGAAGACATGCATACTTAATCATAATTATTTCATAATTAACAAGTCAAAAGGATTTTTATTAAGTTTTTAATGAGACATTTTAGGGATAGAATTTTTAAAAAGCCTAATACATCTATAGCTAAAATGGTTAAAGAACGTATAGATAATTTGAATATATTTATTAACTCTAGAACGTATAGAGTAATATATAGGGGAATAAGAAAGGAGAAGGCAATAATATTGAATATTCTAACTTGTAAAGTTGTGCATATGAATTATAATTAAACAATCCTAGATCCGCAATGGAGTTGGAGCTATAAAGGCATCATGAAATTTCTTTATTATAACTTTAAAAGTTATATATTTGTTTTGAAGCCATGAAAAGAGGATGGAGACACTTCATATCAATATTTGGGATGGATTCTTCAAAGATAAAGTTCCAAGTTCAATTGCTTAGTATAGTTAAAAGAGATGTATCCATTGACATATGTTGTTTTAGATATAGAAAACACTGACTCATGGAGCTACTTCATGAATTTCTTTGGATTTAACTTAGAATTGGTGAATAGAGAGAGACTTACAATAATATTTGATTTGAAAAAGGTAAATTAAACTTGATTTTGTCATTTGATTTAAATATCACCTTTATTTTTAGACAAAATTAATTGATTTTAATAGTATTAAGGAATAATTAAAGTTGTAGATGTGACACTATACATCACTAGACACATTTATCATGATAAGCATGTGAGTAAAGTGGAAGAATTTAAAAAGGTATTTTTAGAAGTGTGTAGGGTGTACTTTTATAGAAGACTTCAATAAGAAGCTTAGCACACTAAATAAAATTAAACTTAGATGCATTATAAATTTACTTGATAATTTAAAAGAAAGGTGTGAAAGATCTTGTCAATATTTTAAGTCCAAATTCCTAGTAGTTAATAATAATATGAGTGAACCTTCAATGGGTAGATCTTGCCTACTATAGATAAACTAATAATTAGCATACTTAAAACAACAAGTATCATGAAAATAAGGAGGAATGAAAATAGGAAATAGTATATAGATGGATGGAGAACAAATGTGGCACAAATAGTTATATTCTAACGGTTGGCACTTATGTTTAATAGATTTTTTTAGTATGGGTAATGATGAGTTTCAGTTAGAAATGGCATTTTAAGGGAACTAAAGCTATAAATACATGCTTTATGGTTATTAAAGGATGTTTTGATTATTATAGAATTTAGGATGAGTATGGAGGGTTGAAAGAACACATTTAAGAGTTTTTTCAAAGCCTATCTTGAATTCACTAATGTTGTTAGCCCTAATAGTAACTAAGAGGGGTAATCACAATATTACATAAAGGAAAGAGTATAAGGAAGAGAAATGAAAATTGATTTTAATAGTAGTTTAGTTACAACCTTTAACTTACATTCACTCTCTAATTATTTATTGAAAATTTCACTATAAGCAATCTTCTTAAGGTGAAGAGGAATCTTTACAAACAATCTTCTTATGAGGTGAAAAGGAATCTTGTAAAATCTTCTTTTAGGGTTAACTAATAAAGGTAAATAGAAACTCAACAAAATCTTACTTTAGGGTGAAGATTAATCCTTAACTAATTTCAAAAACAACCCCAATACTCAAGCTCTAACTTAAGCATACACTAATTCAATGTCTTGATTGATCAAAACATTGCTTAAGGAATAAAAAATCTAACACAATGAATGCAAACTTAAATGTTCTTGCTTTTGCTCAAGTTTATTTCAATTCACAAACACTAAAAAGCTTAATCAAGAAGAAAAGATGCTTTATAAACCTCTTGAAAGATTTAGAATGCAACACAAATCATTTCCACTTGAAATGAAATTACAAAACACATTAACTTTCACCAAAACACAAAACTTGACTTAAATACTCACAAATGCTCAAACACTTCTCATGCAATATTAAAGCTTGTAAAAACTTCTTTAACAATCTTTAAGAATCCATTAGAATCACTCTCTAACCATTCATTTACAATAAAATACCATCAAACATAAGAAAAAGCTAGCTATTATTCATTATCAAGATTCATTGGTCGACCACTAGGTAACACTAGTTGACCAGTATGTATATTGGTCGATCATTCCACTAGATCGGTTGATTAATAAAAAAAATATCAACTAGTAAACAATACTTAGCAGATTGGTTGATCGGTCCATCTAAAAACCAGTTTTTTTTTATAAATTCTGCAGAGTTATAAACTTAATCATTCAACTAAAAAGAATTCTTTTGTATAAAAACCAATTCAACCAAGTTTAAAACTTCCCTAAGGTATTTTTAAGGGCCAAGACCTTTTAATTAAAATCTAAAACCAAGTATGTCATGATCTATGTAAGTTTATTCAATTTTTTCAAACTTTTCAAAGCTTCTAAACTTTAAAAAATTTTCCAAACTACCTAAAATCACTTTTCTAAGAAAACTTGACTCTACAAAGTTTTAAAAGTTCCTCAAAATAATTTTGGATACCAAGATATTTCAGTTAAACTAAAAAGAAAACTATGTCTTGACATATCCAAAATTTTTCAAAAATTTTAAAACCATTTTTTCATCAAAACTTGATTTAAACACATTTAAAAATTTTTCCAAAATATTTTGGCACAATAAAAGGGATTTCTTTAAAATTTCCCAAAACTTCCTCTTGATTATGAAACATTATATGCAATGTATATATAAAGATTAAGCTCCTGAAAACATTGAAAGGATAAAAAAAAATTTATGAACAAAATTACAATTATAAATTTATTCAACCTTGTCAAACTTGATTATAATCTTTCATCACGTTATCTTTACTACAATTTACTCTATTGTTCTCATTTTTTCATGCTTTAACTTCCTCCTTAGGCTCCACCATATATTCTTACATATATTGTATTAATTCTATCTTTATAATATATCAAAACCAAAATATTAGTAATAAATTTATTATGTCATCATCAAAATTACAAGTTAGAACCTTTTTTAGTTTAACTATCTCTCCTTTTTTTTTTATGATAACAAAGCAACTGATATTAAAATTGTATAAAATAAAAAACAAATGCAAACGTATACAAAACATATGCAAAGAAACCTATATTGCTTCCCCTTGATACATGCATCATGAATTGATCAAATTTCTATATCACCTATTGCTCTCCTTAATATCATATTTCTTTCTCCCTTTTTGACATTATAAAAAATTTATAAAAGAATTGAATAAATACCAATTACCAATTTTTATGAAGGAGTTCACCAATTGTTATGAAAGAATTCACAAGATTGTTAAAAGACGTACAAAGTTTCACATTATTTTTAAGGAGATCTACCATAAATCATTCCCACTTTTCCCTTAAAGATGCAAAAATTACCATCAATCAGACCTTCTCCCTTTTTATCTATATAACAATGTAATGACAAAAAACATGGAAGGGACCTAAATACATATCATGCATAAGAAGCACAATTTCAATGTGATGAAAACAGTTCATAATTGTCAATGTTATGGTCTTTCTGATAATCTTTTTAACTTAATTTTAATCTAAGACCAATTATAGGCAAGTGCACTTGTCAACAAGTAATGCAATGGATATCTTGGAGTCTAGATCATCATTCCCTCGAGGATCTACCTGTAACTATATAGTCACATAAATTACAATGATCTAGAGAAACCAGTTTAGTTGGTTAATTAAACTAAAATTATTAAACTAGATTCTTTAATTAATATAAAACAAATCAAAATTATAATTAAAAATTACCAATTCAAATATATAACTAATGGGTTAGATTTCAATAAGTCAACTGAGTTTAAAAATAACTCTGTGGCTTAATCTAGGGTCTCTTTACAAAAACAAGACCTAACTATGGTTAAATATATGCCCTATCTCTATTGATCCTGTTCCGTTGTTTAGGTATTCAACAAACTTAAGTATTAGGAATAAATTGAATAAATTTCAAGAAGTTTAATCCTAAAATCCCCTACTTCAGAATTATCACCTTTACAATTAACTAAATTTTAGACATTCACTAAGCTAAATTGTGTTGTTTATTGACTTTTCTAATAATTAAGGTAGATTCCTTAGATCCTTAATTATCTGTTAATTTATTCTAAGTAGTCATCTTATAGCATATAATTAAGCACTTGAATAGACAATAATTAGCATAAAATCATGAAAAATAACTCAATCAAAACATCTACTCACCTAACCTTAGCTAAATAATTTATTCACATATATTAATCAATAAACACAAAGAATTCAACATAAAATACATATCTCTTGATTAACATTGAAAAGAGTTTGAGATAAAATGAAATAAAAGGTTTAGAGAACACTTGAATATGCTCCCATTTAATTTTTAACTTGAATCGTGCTACTCTACTTCTTGGAATCCTTAAAAGCAATGATGATTGTCCATTATAAAGAACTGGGAAAAAAATGGAAAACCTAAGACTAATCTGAAATTGGCTAAAAGATTATTAAAGTCTGACTAAATTCTACTACGAAATCTATAAAATATGTTTACAATTAGGTTTAGGGTTGAATTGGAAGTGAACTGTTTAATTTTTCCTTGAATCTTTTGCTAGAATATGACTTTAGAGACACCAGTGGCAATTGAAATCGAAGGTCAATAGTGTCATTAATTACCCATGTTATTAATCTTTCTTTATAATGGACTTTAACAATGAGTTGATTGGACTTCAAAGATATCATTAATGGATTGCGTTGTTCTCTTGAGTTAATAATGATGATGGTTTACTTGGGACAACAACCACGCAATTAAAGACACTAATTTTTTTTCCTAGAAAATCAATCATACTTGATCCATTTTGTATAAAATTCCTCTTCTTAGGCATGAACCTATAAATTAAACAATAACACATATAAATTGGATAATTTAAAATCAAAATAGGGGTAAAAACGTAGCAAATCATGCTTTAAAATACTAAACTACACCCTTGTCAATAAACATAAACGATATTTAAATAACATAGTCCAAATAATAAAATCCCTATAAAAACACTTAATATCATTAAAACTCTCCTTTAGAACCGTGTAACAAAAATTAAAAGATACCAATTGATGTACTCTCCTTAAATTTATGCATAATAAAAATTTTAATCACATAAGGGAAAAGTAAACAAAAAAGAAATTTTCAAATCATGTGCTAAGAGAGATTTCTTCATCATGTAAATACCACTTCCCCTTTTTTGAAAAAAGAAATCACTAAGGAAAGGGTGTAGTTTTAAAAACCATCTCTTCAAAACATGTACCAATTAAATGATATCATTTTAAAAAATCATTATATCTTACTTATGTAATGGCTCCTCCTCGACTATACAGCACAGCTTTCTATGCAAAATATGTAAGCCAAAGTCAACATTTTCATTTCATACCTCCTTCAGGTACCTTTAATTTTTTACCTCAATCTCTTCCTCACTTGTTTAAAAAATTTGCATTTAAATGCATCTTCCATGTATTTATATTTTTAAAAGCTTCCACACAAAAGTAAAAATTTTGTTTTATCATCATCAAAACATATATTAAAACCTTTTTTGGTTTAACAATCTCTCCCTTTATGCATGTGATATTAGGAAAATATAAAAATGTATATAAAAAAAAGTCAGGCAAACCATATTCTTCCCCTTAATTTATGCATCTAACATTACTACACTTCTCCCCCTAAATAAAATATCTAACATCACTCAACTTTCTTCCTTTTTGGAATCATTAAAAAGTTATTAAAAACTAAAAAACAAGTAATTTCCTATCCGTTTACTCCCCCTAAAATTTTACACCATGAAAGATTTGATCACATTCTTTTTAGCTACCCCATTTTGTAAGAGAAAAATCCTATCATACGAAAAAAGTACATATGTAAAATATTTTCTTCAAATCACATACCAATTTCAAAGATGATACCAATTTTAAAAATCATTCTATTTTACCCCCTTTAGATATATGCAATCAACGCTTTCTCCTCCCAAATGTCTATGTTAAATTAGCATTGTCAAACAATCTTAACATGAAATCAAGTATACACCTCTATTGCTTATCATTTTCTTCCTTATTTAGTTCAATAATGTGTTTGCATTATACATGTGAGGGCTTTGGTGATTTTCCTTTTTCCATTTAATTATTGGAGGTATTATTGTTGAATTCCTCACTTAATATTCATTTGGCACCATACAAAGTTAACCTGTAAGACAAAGAAAATAAATGTATTCTAGGTAACTAATCGTGTGAGTCTTATCTCTAAAACGACCTTCTGATATATTTCACTATTTTAGGTAAGTGTACCTATCATTACCATAGTATCTTACCAAGCGAAGTATCATTTTCAAGACAATTTTTAACAAGTACTAGTCTAAATTGCTAAATTATTAATTAACTTAACAATCAAAGGATTAGTAAATTGAATATCAAAATTAAATTAAATGAAATTAAAAATTAACAATTAAATTGGACTAACTTAAGAAATTAAAAACTAAGAAAAATTCAATTAGGTTATATTATCTAAGAACATTCATAGACTTCTCTTGTATTAAAACAATCTATGCAACTTAGTTCAACTATTTCACTACTGCAAAAGCCAATCCTACAATACAAACATAGATAATTTTCTTGAAAATAACTTTATTAAATTGAAAATGCTTAATTATTCCTATCTAGATAACAAAAGAAACTAAATCAAAAGTAATATGAATAAAACTAAAGAACATTCAAAAGTAGAGAGTAATAAAACTTATGATCATGATTGCTTCTTGATCTCTAAGACTTTTCACTCCTTAGTCAACCAATCCAATCTCTTTGCTCCTTGATGTGCACCCTTAATGGATTCTTCCTTGTCTTCATACCTTAGATATTGAAAACTTCAAAACTTGAATGTATCTTAATATGTGAATGTATCCCCCTTTTATTAATGACTAACTAACCTTTTATATCCCTTGAGGACTTATAAGGGTAAGAAGACCCTAATCCATCAAGTTATGTTGTGTTTATTTCCCATTTAGTATCAAATTCCTCACTCTCTCTTGATTTTTCAAGGACTAAATGGTATTCACTGTTCAGAACAATGGCACCATTTCTTAGGGCATTTATATTTTGTCTTGCTTCGGGATCATCAACAGTGTTTAGGATCACAATAGTATCATTATCCCTTAATGTTATGCTTTTGTCTTCTCCACTCCACTACAATAATGGTCTTTTATAATAACCATAACGTTGATGTTATTTCAAGCTATTTTATTTTTTTTACATAAACTAACTCGTCATGCAATCTTAAATAGAAAAAAGTATAGGAAAATTACTAGTCTAATCAAACATAATTGTTGAAAATTCTTCACTACTCATTTAATCATAAAGAATCATAAAATTACTATAACTAATTACTTGCATCGACTTAAAAGTTGGTTCAATTTACTTCATGGTTTTTTAAACTTCGACTTAAATCATAAAACTCAGTTCCATATATAAAATGAATATAAAAAAATAACATGGTTCCACTTTCAAACACATTCACATCCTTTATTTATTCATAAGATTTAAACTTGATTAAGAGCATTGATGACTTGTTTGAGATATCACCTAGCCTTTTTACACAAAGATAAACACCTTATCATAAATATCCATAGTTATTGAACTGGTTAATTGTCTAAATTGGCTACTAGTATCACTATTTAACTTCGATAATTTTAAAGTGTGAAGCTAATGGAGTGAATTTATTTTCCCCCCTTATTCATTTATTCAATTATTTTTTATTTTTTCAATATGATAAAAAATTTCTAAAAGAAGTCACAATTATTTAAGTATATGCATTTTACACCTAAAATATCATAATGTCTATCAAGTATTCATTCTCCAAATTCATAAGGCAAATTAAATTCATTTATTCACCAACACTCATAATTAGTCACAAAAATATCTTAAATCACCAAAGTAATCAAATTCATATTAATTATATTCAATGATATGCTTTCAAAGAAAAATATATTTCCACAAAATATTTCCCATTAAGAAAGTTATGAAAAAATTTGATAAGCTTGGGATAACATATCATATTTCTCGAATCTTTCCCCCCAATAAACATTATCCTCAATATTTAAATAAAACAAGGAAAAGTAAAGGAAAGGGGAAAGGGAGATAATGGAAATTCCCTGAAATATAGACATGATGAAGAGAGGCAGTTGGTAAAGTAACAAATTGAGAAATTTTCATTTAGAATCCTTGTGTTAGTTATACAATTGTAACGAGTGGTGAATAACTAAAAGCATAAGATCAAAGAAGCACCAACCACATAAGCAAAACAAACATAACTACAATAGAACTAAAATAAAACACAAAAAAATCAAAAAACAATAAATTCCTAAATATGTATTATTATTCCTATGAAGGATTTTTGGTTGGTTTCTATAAAAGCCAATTCATTCAAATTAATTCTAAATTGATATTCTTTTAAGTGCACTTTTCTCAATTCATATTCAAATTAACACTGATGGAAAGTGTATCAGGTGAAAGTATTTAAAATCCAAGAATCGTTCCCACGGGGATACTTTGCTAAATTACAAGTACTAGGGCAAATTCGGTCACAATTATCTGGAGAATCCTAATCGAATGAAAGAATAAACTAAAATTACCAAATAAAATTAAAAGTTCCAAGTTATGCAAAATAATTTAGTTAATAATAAGGGTTGTATAATGAATAAAATTGGTTAGGAAATGCTCTTTAATGACCCAAATGGATTAAAAGTGGAATAAGAGACTTGTTCTAGGATCACTTCACTCAATCTAAGCAATGCTATGGTTAAGACAAAGCTTAATCTCTAAATACT
>JAOXYD010007409.1:0-15340 GCA_028565735.1 Pinacopodium congolense | reverse complement strand
CCGATCTAGATGACTTGACCACTGAAAAATACTATTTTCAAAATTTTTATAGTTTTCAAAGTATTAAATCTATCTCTTTAATAAAACTTGACTTAAAAAAAATTTAAATACTCAAAAAAATATTTTTTAAAAGTTCAAGAGGTTTTATTTAAAAATTTAAATCTATATGCATCTTTATTTTGAATAATTAAAACCAATTATCATAAATAACAAAATGATTATGCATGTTTAGCCCTATAAACCCTTAAAAATAAGAAGATGCAAGTGTAAAGAAGATGGGCCATTCAATTTACGTGGGCCCCCCGTTGGCCCAAATGTCTTCCCTAGGGCCTCTTATAATCAAAGTTTATATCTTTTTCCATTACGAACATTGAAACTGTAAAATTATAGGGATGCGTGATATTGTTTTCTGTTTTTTGTTTTAATTTTTATTTACTTGTATTTTTATTAATTTTTTTGTATTGTTATTTTTTAATTTTTGTATTGTATTAATAATTTATTTTTTATTTTTTATTTTTAAAAATTTTAAAGTAAGAAATTTAAAAAAAGTAAGCAGAAGAATAGCGTTAAAAACTTAAAATGGATAAATTTTGTAAACTGTCTACAAACTATAGGGGAGCAGAGAAAGTGACATAATATTTTTCAATACGAGATGTGACATAATGTTTGGTTTTTCAATGTAAAATTCAGAGAAAGAAAAAGGCGGCGCCTTTTTTTTTTCATTCTTGTAAATTTTATATTTTTATATTAAATTTTATGTAAATTTATAAATTTATATATTTTTTATATTTTTATGTTGTATTAGTATATTAATTTGTTATTTTTATATTTTTAAAAATTAAAAATAAAAAAATAATGGATTAGCCCAAAGTTTGTTTTTTTTTTCCATTAAGAGCGAGGATGATACCTGCGAAAGTTCTTCCTCTCATCTCCTAAGCTAATACCATTTTATTCTTTATTCGCTCCTCATCTTCTGCTATCTTATACAATAACAGATTCATGGCCCTTGAGATACTGTTTGTTTTTCGAAGTGATCACCAACAAGTCCATCAAACATTTTTCTTCCAATAATTTATGATAGGGTTAATTTCACCAGTTCCGTATAATTTAACAAATTATTAATTAAATTTTTATAATTTTAAAAATATAAAATTAGTCTATAAAATTTCAAATTATTTTCATCGTTAATCCTTCAATTATTTCTGACTAGCGAAGTGTCACGTGATATTGAACTGATAGTGAAAATAATTTAAAATTTTAGAGATTTATTTGATAGTTTATCAAATTATAGGGACTTAATTAATAATTTACCAAATTATAAGGATCTAAATGATATTAAATTCAATTAATGAATTATTTTAATAATTAAAATAAAATTATTAATAATTGAAGAAATATGTAATGTAAACATTGTTTTCTTTAAATAAAATATTAAATTAAAATTTTAAAAAATCAAATAAATTATAAAAATATTTTATTTTTTACAAATTCAATATTTATAATATTGCATATATATAAGAGTAACATAAATGTATTTTTATACGAATAATATAGTAACAATTACTTTAAATTGATTTTTTTAATGATGTTTGAATTAGATTATTAATGCAATCTATTTAAGTTAATAAACTAAACATTAATAAAAAAATTGAATTCAAAATAATTGTTACTATATTACTTGAATAAAAATATATTTATATTACTCTCACATATATATATATATATAATATTATAGATATTGAATTTGTAAAAAATAAAATATTTACATAAAATATTTGATTTTTTAAAAATTTTAATTTAATATTTTATTAAAAGAACACAATATTTACTTTATATATTTCTTTAATTATTAAAATAATTCAAAAATTAAGTTTAATATTATTTAAGTCTCTGTAATTTAGTAAACTGTCAATTAATTCTTTATAATTTGATAAATTATTAAAATTTTAAATTATTTTCATTATCAGTCCAGTAATATTATATAAATATATCACATGACATTCTATTAGTAAAAAAGAATGAGAAAATTAACAGTAAAAATAATTTAAAATTTTAATAATTTATTTAATAATTATAAAATTATAAAAAAATTTAATTAATAATTTTGATTTATCATATTAGGTCGTTGAAAAGCTGGCTCATTACACATGAAAATGAAAACGAACAAATCTACCTCTCAAGGAAACTTCTCTGACAGAACCAAGCTGGCCCTTTGTATATAAGGTACATCGAAGTTAATGAGAAGAAAATATGAAAAGGACAAGACCAGAGCACCTGTTAAGGAGCCCCCATGTCCTTGACTCACATTAAGAGGAGGCGCACGTACAGGAAAAAACGAGAGGGGAGGTTTTTCGGTGTTTTTTTAAATGGAAAAAACGAGAAAACACTTCAGCTGGGTTTGTTTGAGAGGGCCTAGTTGACAAATAGGAAAGACATCGATGAAAAAGTGAGATATATAATTTTATAAATAATTTTTATTAAATAATTAAAATTATTTATTAATTAATATATAAAATTTAAAGAATATAACAATATTTTAATTTATTTTAAATTTAATATTATTAATAAATTAATTTTTATTATAAATTTCAATTTATTTTCAACTTTTATTATAAATGTTAATAAAATAGTTTTTTGTTTTTATAAAAATAAAAAATATTTTTATAAAAATAAAAATAATTTCAAAAAGTCGTGGCTCGTGTGTTGTCTTTTCTCTCTCTGTCGGCAAGATAAGTATTCTTGTTTTCTTATTGAAGCCGAAAGGCCACTGACAAGGTAGTGCAGTTTACGTGGGGCCCTCGTTGGCCGAAAGTCTTCCGAAGTCAATCGAGTCTTCGAGCTTCGGATAATCAAAGTTTATATTTTTTCCATTACGAAAATTGAAACAGTAAAATTAAGGGGTGTTTTATTTTTAATTTTAATTTTTATGCATTGTTTTTTTAAAATTTTATATTATCTTAACAAAATTTCAGTCTTGCATTATTTAGAAGTTAGATACGGGAAATGATTGTCATGGACCACAGAAGTAACGTTGTTTAAGTAATCAAGTTCTTCTTGAAACCAAAGGATGCAAACTTATATTCTTCTTTTGACAAAAAAAAAAAAAACTCATGTTCTTCTTATGCGATGGAGAAACAAAAAAAAAACATTTAATATTCTTTAACCCATAAGCAGAAGAATAGGTTAAAATGGGTAAATTATGTGAACTGTATACGAACTATAGGGGAGCAGAGAAAGTGACATACTGTTTGATTTTTCAATACCAGATGTGACACAATGTTTGATTTTTCAATGCAAAATAGCAGAGGAAGAAAAAGGCTGCCGACAGAGAGAGCATAGAGTCAATAGTGAATAGACCCAATCGTTATCCACCAAATGCCTTTTTCTAGTCAACCAAGTCTTCGCACCTCTCATAAGCAAAGTTTGTGTCTTTTTCCATTACGAACCAAGATTATACCCGCGAAAGTTCTTCCTCTCATCTCCTAAACTAATACCATTTTGTTCTTTATTCCCTCCTGATCTTCTTCTATCTTTATACACTTGCAATACCAGATTCATGGCTGTTGAAATTGTGGCAGGATCCGCTCTTAATGCTTTCCTCAGCGTTCTGTTTGACAGGATAGCATCTCCAAGATTTGTGGATTTCTTTCGACATCAGAAGCTCAGTGATCAGCTCTTGCAGAAGTTGGAGACTGCCATGTGCTCCATTCGAGGTGTCCTTGACGATGCAGAGGAGAAGGAAATCTCAAAGCCTGTTGTGAAACAGTGGCTTGACAAACTTAAAAATGCTTTCTATGAAGCTGATGATTTGTTGGACGAGATTGATTATGAAGCTACTCGGCTCGAATTCGAAGCTCAACCTCGATCCGTCATAGGTAAGGTTCGCAAGTTTCTATGCTCCGATATTTCACTTAAGAATGGGTTGGAAGCGAGGTTGATGCAGATACTTGAGACAATGGAAGATCTGGTGAATCAGAAGTCTAAACTTGGCCTGACAGATATCACGGGAGATAGACAATCAGTTCAAAGAGCAGATAAGACGTCAATTGTTGACACATCGAGCATTTTCGGTAGGGAAAGGGATCAGGAAGCAATAATGGAATTATTGCTCTCAGATGATGTCGACCGCAGCAACAACTTGGGTATAATTTCCATCGTTGGCATGGGAGGTATAGGTAAAACTACGCTTGCCCAACTAATCTACGCAGATGAGAGAGTCCAAGATCAATTTGATATCACAGGATGGGTATGTGTTTCGGAGTATTTCGATGTTCCAAGAATAACAAGAGATATTCTCAAGGAAATAAGTTCAAAGGCTTGTGATGATAAGACTTTGAACCAGATCCATGTTGAGCTAAAGAAGACGCTGACGGGAAAAAGGTTCTTGCTTGTCTTAGACGATGCATGGCATGAAAGCTCACAGGCTTGGGACGATTTGTTAGAGCCTTTGAAGTATGGGAGCCCTGCAAGTAAGATTATCGTAACGACTCGGAATAATGGTGTTGCATCGGCTATTCCTTTTAGCTCAATATTTCGTTTAGATGTGTTGACTTCTACTGATTCTTGGCAATTATTTTGCAAACATGCTTTTGAGAAGCAAAATTGTCATGATTATCCAGATTTGGAGGAAATTGGTAAAAAAATTGTGAAAAAATGTGATGGCCTTCCTTTAGCTGTCAAACTAATTGGAGGTGTTTTGCGATTTAAGAAAAATCTTAGGGATTGGAAGAATGTTTTAAAACATGATATGTGGAAATGTTTTAAACATGATATTCTTCCGGTTCTAAGATTAAGTTATTATTATCTTCCACCACATCTAAAACAGTGCTTTGCATATTGTTCGTTATTCTCCAAGAATTATGAATTTGAGAAAGATGAATTGATCCCTTTGTGGATGGCAGAAGGGTTTTTGATTCCACAAGGAACCAAGGCAATAGAAAAAGTGGGAGAAGAGTATTTAGATGAATTGGTATCAAGGTCACTTTTCCAACTCCGGAATAATTTTTTTGTCATGCATAACTTGATCAATGATTTGGCTAGAGACGTGGCTGGAGAATTTTGCTTCAGGTTTGAAAGTCAAAATTTTGGCAGAACTTCTAAAAGGCTTCGTTATTTCTCGTATGTTGTTGAGGAACATGAACCACCGCATCTATTGAACATCCTCAAATCTCATCACTTGCGCACGTTCTTAACTGTGTATGAATCACATTTTTTTCTGCAACATGGAGAAATTTGGGAAGAGGTAATTCCTTATTTATTTCTAAATCAGCAACGACTAAGAGTGCTATCTTTTTCCGGCAATCGGTATGTCGTTGTGTTGCCTAATTCAATCGGCCAGCTGAAACATTTGCGATATCTAGATCTTTCTAAAACATCAATCAGAAGTTTACCTGAATGGTTGTGTAGTTTGTACAATTTACATACTTTGAAGTTAGGTTGGTGCAGAGAGCTGGCTGAGTTACCCACTAAAATGGGAAGGTTGATTAATTTGCGCCATCTTGATATTGACGGTACAAGATTGCGAGAGATGCCGCCAAATATGGGTAAACTGACGAACTTGCAAAACTTAACCGATTTCTACGTGGGAAAGCGAGAGGGCTGCAGATTGAAAGAGTTGGGGAGCCTTCAACAGCTTCGAGGAAAGCTTCGAATTCATAATCTTCAAAATGTGGTAAATGCCAAAGCCTCTTTGGAAGCTCAGATCAAGTGTAAGAAGTATCTTAAGGAGTTAGAGTTAGTTTGGGAAGGCGATACTGATGATACATCTAAGGAAAAGACTGTGCTTGATGGGTTGGAGCCACACACAGAAATTGAAGCTATTTCAATAATTGGCTATGGCGGTACTAGCTTTCCAAATTGGTTAGGAGACTCTTCCTTCACCAAATTATCCTCTTTGACGCTTATCGAATGTAAATACTGTTACTTACTGCCACCACTTGGACAGATATCTTCTCTCAAGTATCTTAAAATCAGAGGTTTTAAAGATCTGAGGCGAATTGGTTCTGGTTTCTATGGTAACGGCGTCTCACCAGTAAAGCCATTTCAGTCTCTTGAAATTATATGGATTGAAGATATGCCTCAGTTGCAAGAGTGGAGACCTTACGGAAGAGAAGGTGAAACTGGAGCCTTCTCTTGTCTCAAAGAGCTATACGTAATGAATTGTCCGAATTTAAAGGGCTCTCTACCTACTCATCTTCCCTCTTTGACAACACTTCAAATTCATGACTCTCCGCAGCTTCAAAACTGGGTTCCAATTGCTCCTAACCTTTCTTCAATAGTGTCAACTGCCGGTAAGCAGAATTCTCTCAATATTGACGACTTCCCTGATTCTGTAGGTGAAAAATTTGATCAATTTGTCTCTTATTTGAAAGAATTTACTCCTTTCACACCCAAATTCTTTCCATTGGACTTATTCCCGAAGTTAAGGAATTTGGAAATTCAAAATCGGGAAAATTTTGAATCCTTTGGTACAGTAAATCAAGAATTTGAATTTCTGACATCTCTTCATCTGATACAATGTCCAAGACTGAAGTTCCTGCCTGAGCGCATGCAGTCTCTTCTCCCTGCCCTTTCGGAGTTGGTAATGAATCGGTGTCAAGAGATTGAGACATTTCCAAGAGATGGCTTGCCTTTGAAACTAAAATCACTTAAAATCCACGGTTGCAACAAACTCATTGCTGGGCGTGCACATTGGAATTTGCAGAAATTCACCTCTCTTATTTCCTTTAGCATTGGGGAGTATGAAGAAGAAGAAATGGAATCCTTCCCGGAGGTGACCCTGCTGCCCTCCATTCTTACTACACTTCGTATTTCTGATTTGCCAAATTTGAAATCTCTCAACTTCCAAGGGCTTCAACACCTCAGTTCCCTTAAAAGTTGGACAATCGAGTATTGCCCTCGGCTCCAGTTAGTGTCAGATGACGGTTTCCTTTCTTCTCTCAACTCGATCAGAGAATTGAGGATTCGGATTTGTCCACAGATTGAATCCCTACCAGAAGGATTGCCACCCACTCTAATCACTCTTGACCTTTCTTTTCTACAGAATCTGAGGTCTGTGGAAGGACTTCGCCACCTTACTTCCCTCGAAAGCTTGACAATTGAGGATTGCCCTCTTCTGAAATCCTTGCCAGAGGAGGGCTGGCCATCCTCCCTTTCTTCTATCAGAATCAGGTGGTGTCCTTTATTGAAAGAACGGTATGGGAGCGAGACAGGGAATTATTGGGCAAAAGATTCACAGAATCGCAGCATTGATATAGAATGGTAGTTTATGGTGATCGTGTTCATCAAGCGTTACTAAGGTACTTATTGATACAGAGTATATCTTGTTCATTTGGTATTATTGATTCGTTCGTAATGTTATAATGCCTGATGAAATACCAGTGAAACATGCAGTTGCCTTCTGTTACTGCTGGACCATGTCAATGAAGTTGGTAATGCCTCCACTGTTGAATTGCGGCATCATCAGCTTGACTTCTGGTGGCCATATTTGAATAAAATTGTTACATGATTTTTTCTCCACCATGGAAGCCGCTATCATGTGCAACCATTTGTGGGCGGATGACAGTCGTGACCGTGCAATGGAGGTGTACTTAGATTAGCTATGGATTGTTTTGGGTTTTTAAAAGACTTGAAAAGTGGTCGTTGCTAGTGTGATTCTGTTGTTGATCACGCTCTTGTAATGCCATGATTGTTTGGAGAAGTATGTTAATAAAAAAATTGTTTCCTCGAACATTGCCTGAAGATGCCATGATTGTTCAACTATTTCGCTTATTTCGAGTATTTCAAATCAAGGAGAATCAATATCGATGCAAAATAAATAGAAATAAAATAATAAAAATAAATAGAATTGAGAAGTTATATATTTAGAATCTTTCACACAAATAAAATCATCGTCATAAATTTCGTACAAATTATTTTTTAATATAATTTATTTTAAAGTTTTTAAAATTTCAGATTCTTCAATATTTGGTATAGTAAAAAATTGTGTTATTTTTTCAAAATTTTCAAGTGTGATACATATTTTTTCTATTTTTTCAAATAAAATAAGAGGCTGTTTGGTATTATTATTAATTTTTATTTTTGTGTATTTTTTTAAATTTTTGAAATTTTTATTTTTATGGTGTATTAGTATGTTATTTTTTATTTTATACTATTTTTTAATTTTTTTTATTAAAAAAAAGTATGCGCTTACTGCAAACCTTCATATGGCCAGAGCATTTGGATGTACCATCAATTTTTCATAATGAAAGTTCTTTACTCGTATGCTTCTTGAATTTACTTGACTGTTGGGCATTTCGCTAAACCTTATCATAGTTGTAAAACGAATTTAATTTTTAAAGTTGTTTTATACGTGAATTATATAATAGATGTAATTAAATTGTCAGGAATTATATGGAGCTGCTCTTTGTTCACAAAATTCAGAAGGTTGTAGGAAAATGGAAAACCACGAGACATGGAATGTTATTGAAAGTATAATGTTTTTATTAATGTTAAGTTAGATTATAACATTTTAAAATATTCGAAATTTATTTTATATTTTATAAATTTAAATTTTAAAAAATATTTAACGTTTTAAAATATTTAAAAAATTCTAACCCTATATAAATGAGGCTTTCACTATAACTAAACTTACCTGAAAAAACTCACATGCTATACGAAATTTTAAAGATTGTGTGTCCAAGAAAGATTGTGTGCTAGATTCAACCTAAACACGTTAATATATTCATTCTTTTTTTCCATCCAAAATAACGAAATGTCTTAACAAATTTTTTTTTAAAACTGTCTTAACAAAAATTTAAGTTTAAGGCACTTTAAATGATTTTAAAATGTAAAAATTCTTTTTATACGTTTCTTAAATGTAAGATTTAACTTAATATTAACAAAATTGTGAAGATTGTTACCTTTTGTGTCCAGTCGTTTAGCTTGCTGGGTTGTATCGTTTTATTTAATTGTTGGATTATTTGTGGTATTTTGCCTATTTGTATTGACTTATTGTGTTGACCCGTATATATATAGGTTTGTAATGACTTATACTCTGTGTTCATGGTATCAAAGCCTAGGATTTCGATTGGGATTGAAATCGTTGGGGTTTCTGTTCTTCATGAAGGAGTTTTTCGTTGGCTCACTAAGTATGGAGTATAGATCTTCGTCTGTGACACAGATCTTCGTGTATCTCGTCAGTAGCGGTAGGGATTTCGCCTTGATTTGAAGATTGGAAGTCGCTGATTCTTGCTCTGTTGAGGTTCGTCTTGGAGTTTCTTTTCTTTTTAGACACTGGCTGTCAATTTTCGTTTTTTTTGGAAGTCTCGATGGTGGATTCTCCTGCTGAGAGCTTTTTGGGAGTTCGATGTACAGTGGATAGCGACGCCTTGCTTCTGCAAAACTCTAACCATCCAGGTATGGTGCTTGTCACCACTCTCTTATCTGGAAACAATTATTTGTCTTGAAGTCGCTCTGATACCATGAACACAGAATATAAGGTAAATAACGATCTGTTTTTCATTACTCACAAAGTCATTACAAACCTGTATATATACGGGTCAACATAATAAGTCAATACAGGTGGGCAAAATACTACAAATAACTCAACAACTAAATAAAACGATACAAACTAAACGTACCTTATACTCTATGTTCAAAGATCTAAATAACACTCTTGTCACTGTTCATTCCCTCTCTAATGCTTTGTTTCTATCGTAATTTAAGTGGTTACCAAGTGGAAATGGTCGTCAAGTGAAAAACAAAGTCAGCATCTATTGGAGAACTCTAAGATTAGAGCAGAAACCCATAATCATTAAATCACCCATTATACATCCATTCATCGTCCTTCTACAGTATCCTAATAAGCAAAAACAACCCCTACATAAAAAGAACAAAAAATTTGCAACAAAGGCAATTTCAAGGGAACTAAAAGCAAATGATGCCACCCAATGGTACATCTTACCGGGCCTTCTACTTTCATAATGCAGAAACTTTGAGCAAGATCAACGAAACAATCAAAGTTAAAGGTGTTAATATCTTGGCTTGTACCAATATTTCAAAGTTCTTTAGGTCCGAATTTCATTATTCCTAAAATATGAAAAACGTAGATAATTCTCTTAACTTCGATTTGATATATAGATCACAATAATTAGACATACATAACAAAAGTTATGATTTTTCTATCATAACAACTCAGTTTATTCTCAATTTGCCAAATTTCGAATTTTTCCTAAATTTTCTCAAATTAAGCCCAATTAATCAATTAATTTCATAATTAATCATGCTAATCCCGACTAAGGTAGGAAAATCGAAAAGCGATCGAATCCCTTAACGGAAATAAAAATAAAATAATTTTTTGTTCATTCAATTTTTAAAAAGTCAAGATTTTAATATTTTATAAAAAGATTAAATCACAAAAATAATAAAATATAAATATAAATTTGTACTTTATTTTGAAAGCTTTAACGAAGTCTTCATCTTTTCGTTTTTTTTGAAAAAATCATTTTAAAGACTATTTGGTATCACTTCTGTTTTTTAATTGTTATTTTCTATTTGTATTTCTTATTTTTTATTTTTAATAAAGAAAAACAAAATTTTATTTGGTTGACATTTATAATAAAAAATAAAAAAGAAAAACATGTTTGGTTGAAATTTATAATAAAATAATTTAATAATAATAATTAAATATAAAATAAATTTAAATTATTGGACCAAAACACTCTTATATACCTTAAAAATATATTATTAGTTAATATATTATATTAATTATTCAATATAAAAAATTTTCTTTTTAAAATATGTCTCTAAAACTTAGAAAAACATCATTTTTTTTGTTTATCTGTTTTTATTTTTATTTTTTATTTTGAAAACAGAAAAAAAAAATAGAGCCAACCAAACACATTTTTTCCTCTATTTCTCTGATTTATAAAAAAACAAAAAATGTAAGTGAAAAAAAACAGACCCTTACCCGCACACATATCCTGCCTTTAATGGTATTCACAAGTCTATTGAAAGAGAACTTAAAATGATTTTGAGAGGAAGACATAACCGTGCTAACAACCCTAGAATTATTTCCTTATATAGTTCATATTTTTCCTAATATTACAATTAAATATAAATCATAATTAAAGTTTAACTTTAATTATAATTATAATTTAATTTCAATTTAATCAAATATCTTATATTTGATCATAAAATTTCTTAAACTTTACAATTAAGTCTAACTTAATTAAATTTTATTTTCTTCCAATAAATATATAAGTGTGACCCATTAGATTCCTAATATGTTAGCAATGATTATAAATTATAATTCTAATTCATAATTAGAATTAGACAAATTAAAACTATTTTTAATTCATCTTTAATTTTCTAATTAAACAATTTATTATCATAAATCAAAATTGACGTCTAACAATATGTCATGCCCATCCAAATATTAGGAATGTCAAAGCAGTTTTGACTTAATCTGTTCGTTTATATTTTTTTTTTCGTATAATTCAATCATTTTGTCGCACAATATTACGATTAGACATAGAGTATGAAATTATATCTTATCTTCTCTATTTGAGTTCAATCGTATTAGTTCTCCACCATTAGTAATTGATTTTATTAATGACATTTGAAAACTCTTTTTAAAATGTCATTTCACCTTAACTAAGGATTTCATAAATCAATATTAATCGAGAGCAACAGAACATTCTCTCTAATTCCTTTAGGGTAACGAATCCTATATTGATCACTCAACTATCTCTATATAGTTCATGCTACATCCAATGATTATTGAGTGAACTATTACTAAAATAAGTTGTAAGCAATATCAAAACATAGCAATCCCTACACAAGATAACCTTGGTAATCTCAAGTCTAAGGATCAGTTATACAATCATCACAATGAGTATTTTCATAGACACACAAGTAATGTTCCATATGAAATTCTCATATCGAGTCAGCTCAATGAACTTGTTCTCTAACAAGCACACACACGTTTATTTAAGTATCTTCATACTTTAGTCTATAAGATCGACTACTTTCTTCGTAAGGAAAAATATGACATGTGTTAGTTTTTCCGTTCTATTAATATCCAATCTTAATGAAACAATGACTAGGAATAATTTAGGGATATTACTTAATTATAACATGAATCTCATAATTATGATCTCTATTATAATTTCACTTGTAAAATATATTTATCCCATGGACTTTATCTTATACATTAGTTAATTAAATAATTACATACAAGATAAATAATGCCTAAAATATGTCATAATTCTACAATCAATCGATTAATTGAAGGGTATAAACCAACAATCTTCCACCTGCATTAAGCTAATTGCTTAAGTATCATATGCCATATCATCATATGACAATTATTCTACTGTTAGAATAACAGCTTAGTAGGAGAATTCTACAAGATTCTCTTTAGTGAGTACTTGCTTAAACCTTATAACTTGTATCTTAATTATCACCATAATTAAGAGGAATTGCCAAAATACATCTTTGAATCATTTATGAGACCTTAGTTCCTTTCCTATGCCAAATGGCTCTTATGTTCTACAATACCTTACTGTTCGAACAATGCAACGAACTACACCTAATTCATTAAAGAACTTCATGATCCAACAATCATTTCATCTCAATGAAAAATTTATTAGGGCATAATTAACAACGATTGCTACCTAGGCATATTTCTAATTCAACTAATATTGTTCCAAGTAACTATACCTTAATTAGGATTTATTTATGATCTTTTCAAACTAAAACTAAAGTCTAATAACCTTAAACTTGAATATCAACTCATACACAAAATAATGGATATCATTTATACTTCATAAGTATTAGACATCTCAAATGCTAAACACTTTTATCACATTATCTATGTACTTAGATTAGAATAGGTAAGCAACTCCTACATCTATCTCTATAGATTTTGATTATTAGAATTTAAGTTGGCATCTTTCATATCTAACTAAGAGTTGTTCTTAGACTACTATAGCTTCAACAATTGAAAATAGGAATGATTGTTCTTAATGAGATATCATTACAAACTCCCACTAAAGCTCACAACTATACTCCCATTAATCTTCTTATAGACATGATAAATCCACAATCATTTGTAAAACATGCTCTTTGAATTATTCATGAAAGTGAATCTATTCAATGTCTATGAATCTTTCAAGCATATATCACATGTATCAAACAAAGGTATTAGTTCCATTTGGATGTATTATTATGAGGTTTGAGCTATTTCAAACTTCATCTTACTACCATCACTACTTATCTTAAGAACTATTCTCCTCATAAGTACTCATTGAAACATACATTTTCTTCAATGGGTCTATAAAATTATATCCAACCTTTTTGAATGCCTCATAATTTCTTATTATCAAACTTAGTTCTAAATTTAGTAGATAACATATGCTTCAATTAAGTATCACATCCCAAAATCATTAACATTGACTCCTTTTAAAATCATATCATTTCACATCTTATATGAAATTATACTAATCAATTTGAATGGAACTATAGAAAGTAAGTCGTATCAAGACATAACTATGATGAAATAAATATTGCATAACACAATATAATATATTGTAAAACTCATTTTACATAAATTCATACTATTATAAAACTTAGTCGTATAGTCTATTATTAGAGAATCACATCCCCCATACATAATTAAGAAATCTAAATATAATTCATTACATCAATCTTATCGAAATTATTCGGCATTTTAATGCCTAATTTCTACTTAGATTGAAGTATTTTGAACTTTTCAAAGTTAAACTTAAGATTTCATTAAATACACGTGATTATATCACATAAAGTCATCAAAACACTTCATAAAATACAAGTATTCATCCTTCTATGAATTGTTAGCATACCATATACATCATATGCATCCTTTAGAACAATTCAATACCATAATCTTCCTTTCACTAAAAGTTGATTTGGTCATCCATCAATAATAAATTTCATAAGTTCCATTGGATTCATAATCAAAAGGGTACATATACTCTTATATGTCACTTTATGAGTCTTATTATATTGATTTAATCTATATGGAATAAAATAATACTTTTGGTTATCTAACTTTATACTTTAACCACTTTATGTTAAGTATAAGTCACTCTTAATCCAATACCGACAAACTATTTGTATAACATGGACTAACTACTTTTACTCAATAATATATTTCTTATCATACATTAAACATTATTCTAATGTTAATCTAAATTCGGTATTATATACCTAAAGCATGAATCAATATATATATATATATATATATGATCTCTATCATTTCAATTATAGGTAAGAAGAGTTATGCATTCATTTTCTTCTAATGATAACTATTATCATATAATAGGAAATGTCTTTAATTGTAGCTTCATTTATGCCTTTTAGTAGGCTAAATTCGTGGAACAATTCCTTTGAGGTACTATACCTATTAGCTCTACTTTATGCAACTATTTGCATTATGCTATCATGATGTTAGCATACATCTTTCATATTGCCTTAAAGTTTACGAGGAATTTGCCAACTTAAAAGTCACAACATTTTTTTCATCTGTATGATATTGATGGATCTCTTAAACTTTATAGCCAAAATCCTTAATAGAAATTATAGCAAGATTACATAATAGACTTTCTTTATGTCTAAGAAATTCAATTCATTACTTAGTATCAACTATACTAATAAAGGTATTATATTATTCAAAACAATATCAATGCAAGGTAAGTAAGTAATTAGTTAATGTCATGAAAACTAAACAAGATTAGGACTTTAATCATACATTTGGTTAGTCATACTATTTTAAACAAACTAATAGTTCTCACTATTAATTAGATAAATTATCAAATAATTTCCTAGTGGGTTAAGATCCTATTCTAACTTAATTGATGTTTAGTTTGCTCAACAAACCAACTAAATTAAAATTAGGTAACTAACATTTATCAGTCATATCTCATATGACTCCTAGATCAGTTAGGTGACAACTCTTTGTCAAAACATATCTTATATTTTATTCCTAGTCTTCTTCTAAATTCATATGATCATGAGTTTGTTCACACAAATCATACAAATTTAGTTAAGTAGGAACCATCGTTATATAACTAAATATATTCGAGTTAAAGCGACCTTAAGTTTGCTCAATAAGCCTAATAATAAACAGAACTCTGATTTATTCCTATAACAATGGAAGGCAACAATCATGTTATTAATATGTACTTAATATTTAACGAAGGATTTGTCTTTTAATGGTCTTATCATGTATTAATTACATGTGACATATCACATATAAACATGTAATTCCAAATGCACACATATATATATATATATATATCAAACACATATATTTAACATA
>JAOXYD010007408.1:0-28904 GCA_028565735.1 Pinacopodium congolense | reverse complement strand
GGACTTAATTTTTCAGAACTCACCTTCTTGATATTTATGCCCATTTACTTGATTTTAAAGCATAACCAAACTTTAAATAAGATGAAATGGAGAAAAAGCAAAGTCTTAACCATAACTTTGTTTTGATTTCGTGAAAGACTTTAATCCAAAATTAAATATGTTTTTAAACTCAAACAAATCATCAAACATCTAATCCATAGCTCCTTTAAACATTTGGTAATTTTTAGAATTTTTCAAAAGTAATTAAAAATCATTTTCAAAGTGTTTAAGCCTAAATATCCAATTTTTAGCCTTTTTCCAATTTTCAATCAATTTTTTTAGATTTTCCTAAATAATTGTAATCCAATCAACCTGGTAATTAAGTAATCAATTCTCCGTGGGATCGACATTTGGAGTTTTAAATTTTTCTCCACTTTATTACTTTTGCGATAGGTGCACTTGCCTAAAAAGTACGTTGGTTTTAAAAGTAAAAAAAATCATTTCGAACACCCGTCAAATTTTAAGTCACCTAACCAACGCAACACTTGACCTCAAGTAAAATTCATCAATCAATGTCATATAGAAATTAATTATAGGAAACTCATCAGTCTTATTAGACATGATCATTAAAACTTCTTCATCAATCATTCAATTATCAAGGGTCATCAAGATGTTATTTAACCAATTATTCATATCAAATTGCAAGTGAATTTAACTTACTTTAGACTTCTTTAAACTTCATTTCATTTACAAAACTCAATTTTATGTACAAAATGAATACATATAAAGCAATATGTTTCAACTTCCAAAAAAATTCACATCATTGATTTATTTATAAAACTTAATGTTAACTATAAGGTTTTATAGCTTGATTGAGAAATCATCCGGTCTTTTATGCAAAGGTAAACAGTTTGTCATAAATACTCCTGGTTACTAAACTAGGTCGCATCATCAAATAGTTACTAATACTACTCTTTAATTTTGAGCTTTTTATTGGTACGAAGCCAATGAGTTGAATTTAATTTTGCTCATTTATTAAAAAAAACATAAATTTATTTTTAAAATATCACTTATTCATCATCATTTTTCTATGATAAAAATGCTCAAAAGAGGTCATATTCACCTATGTTTATGCATTTTACAAATAGAAAATAAAAATAATCATCAAGTATTTGTCTTCCAAAATCATGAAGCAAAGTAAAGTCGCTTGTTCTTTAACAATCCTAATCAATCACATAAACATCTCCATTCATCAAAATAACCAAAATCATAATGAATAACAATAATATCATTTTTAGATTAACAACAATATCAAGTGTAAGAAAATCAAATCTTAGTTCCCTGGCCCACACTTAAAATTAAGATTGTCCTTAATGTTTAAAAATCAAAAGAAGCACAAAAAGGAAAAGATGGGAATAAGAATACTCCCATAAATGATAGATGATGTACATATTATTCCATTGTATGTGTGTGGGACTATTTGCAGATAACTTAAAATATGAAAAGAAAAGTAAAAGGTAAAGGAGACACGGCAAAATAATTACTTCCACTATCATAAATGTGATAAACAATACATCAAGGACCATAAAATAAAAAATCATCACAATTAAAACAAACTAACATAACATCTATGAGCAAAATAATCATATACAATCACAAATCCAACTGCTAGGTCCGGAGTCTCTAGACTATAGATGATCTTATATCTAACCTATCTAGTCCCCCATACGGTCCATCTGAGTCTATATATGTCTCGTGTGCTCTGCATACCATCCATACGACTCTTTAGCCTTGAAATAATATTCAAAATAGTGTTGGTACCTGGCTCAAGAGGCGTGGATGTGGATTAGATGGTTGATTTTAGAGGATGTGAGTTTGAGGCTACCTCGAAAGATGCATCGTCATCTTCAATCTCCTCAAGTAAAACTCTTAAATCAGTAGGATCCTTAGCTCACTCACCTTAGGAATAACTGAATGTTGTGCAACCAATCTCTAACTCGAGTGTACTTCTAAAGTTGTAGTATGGCATAAGAAGTCACTGATGCTCCAGTAGTTTAAACAATTACCCCCCTCAAAACTAACTCCTACATCTCTAAAGATCCTCGTAAGTAGGCAATAATACCTATCCAATGAAACATCTTATAAAAGGTATAGGTGTCCATAAATCACATTTTATTAAGGCCACTGGGCTTAGGCATGACACTGGCATTGATAATGACTACAATCACTAGGTCATAAGTGCCAAACTAAGCAGTTGAAAATGCTTGCAGGTTTGTTAAACTACTAAGTCTTAAGGTGGTGTAAGCAATAATAATCAAGAAATCGAGATATCAACTCACTATACACCATGACTTATGTCTTTTTCTTACTCATTGTCCACATCGAACACATTAACGATGAATATAATAAACTATAACTAATGAACATAAAGGTACCTTATACTATCGATCGAATCTCAATCATATATGCCTATTATTACACTTCATGTTCACATAAAACTCCCAAAGTGTGGAATAGTAGGGACTAGCAAATTGAAAAATGGTCTCCTAGCCAAGTAGGACTACAAAACACTCCATGATGATCTCATACCCCCTATAGGCCTCAAACTACTTCAAGTTCTCACTCATAGTGAAAAGTTCCTCATTGAATGTGGACCTCTTCCTCGGTGTTAAAGCTATAAATGAACTTAACAACATATAAGCAAAAACTATTAAAAAACTAGCTAGAAAAATGCCTAAAAATACTGAAAACTCTACTAAAATCTTCTGTAACTATCATTGGAATATACTCATTACTGCCAAAATATTCCTTTGTTATTAGTGAGAAGATTAGGCCTTCAAATTGGTACAAAAGTGTAGATCTAACTGAGAGAAACACAATGGTATTAAAATATAGCCCAAATGATGACAGAATAATGACAAGTAAACCATAGAAGCTAGTAGTGGCAGCAATGGTGGAAAATGAATAGTGCTAGAGAGGTGAAAAATAAAGTAAAATTGAGGGCGTAAATGTATTCTAAAGTGAAATAGAGATGGAATGACACAAAAAGATGATGGTTTGGGTGAAAAAATAGGCAAAAACTTGGAGGAACACAGGTGAGAAATGGAGAAGAACAATGACTGTATGGAAGGTGAAAAGAATGGATAAATAAGGTTTTCATCAAAATTACATCATTTTTTTGTGGAATTTAGGATTCAATGGTGAATATAGACTATAATGGCACTGTTAAACCCTTTATTTGATGTCTTATAGTCACTGTTCAATGCAGGTTAAAGAAAACAATAGCAACACCATAAATGAGGGACGTTGATCTTCTATCCAATATTTTTCCATATGAATTTCACTCCCAAAATTACTCTAAATTTCTTAACTCATGGAACATAAAAAAAATTCTGGGATTGTACATTTAATTTGTTCAAAAATGCTAAATCTTAAGGGCTAAAACCTAAAGAAACTAACTAAAAAGGACATGAAACTTAAAAAACTAACTACTTAACAAAAGAAACTTAACTTTTAAGTTGAGTTACCTCTCAACAAGAACTTCTTTTATGCCTTTAGTTGGCCAGTGTCGTTAAGACATCATGAGTGATTCAAATCATTGTCTCTATGGAGCTTCACCTTGTCCACACAAGCCAAGCATCCAAAGAAGTAAAGTGAAATACTGGATTGGAATTGGCTTAACCTCTTCATCTTCTTACAAAAATTTAAGTCATTAGGTTTGACCTTCTCCTTAATTATACTAAAAGCCTTGTAAAACTTATACTCATCAGTCTTTAATCCAATTGAATTACAAGAGTGCCAATCGTAGAGGAGAAGATGGATGAATTAAAGATGATAAAAAAATATCTCTTCATCCTAGCCTTAAGAATTTGCTTCCCTCTCCCAACATTTACTATGACTCCAGTAATAGCTATAAATGATCTTCCTAATATTATAGGCACATGATTGTCCTCTCCTAACATTTATTATGACTCCATCAATGACACCAAAAACTTGTTAATTGTTGATTAAGTAATTTAAAATTTTAAACAATTTTTACTTTGAAATTTAACTAACACGTAAACAAGTGCACCTATCAAACAAGTAATATAATAGAGTGTTTTCAAGACCCCAAATGTCGGTCCCATAGGGATATTTTATAATTATTAGGTAAATTTAATTACAATTATCTAGGAAATTCCAATTAATTGATTGAAAAGTTAAAAATTGCTAAACTGACTTAACTTGCTTAAATCAATGCAAATTGACTTCTAAATTTAAAAATTACAAAAAAAATTCCCAAATTGTAGAATTAAGATAAGTATTAGGCTTTCAATGAATTAATTGAGCAATTAACATTTTGAGGGGCTAATTTAAAGTATCTTAACAAATTTAACACAAAGCTATGGTTAAGACTATGTCTTTTCTCTATTAATCATAATTTAAAGTTTAGTTATGTATCAAATTAAGTTGATAAACCTTAAGATCAAGAAGTTAACTTTTAAAAATTAATCTTAGAACTTAAACTCTCACAAACAATCAAGGTTTGGTCATTCAATGATTAATTTGTGTTGTTTATTGATTTTTCTAACAAGCTAAGTTGATTTCTCAAGTCTTATATCATCTATTACTCTAATCTTAAGTGGCCAACTTAAAATAAGTTTTTCAGACCTTCAATAAACAAAAATTAGTCCCTAAAGCATAAAAAAAAAGCTCATCTAATTCATTTACAAACCAATCCTTAGCTGAAAAATTGAATCAACCATACATGTTCATCAAAACATACAAAACAGTCATATTAAGCAACATGCTTTGTTTAATCTAAATACAAGAGCTTAAATGAAGAATTTAGAAGTACAAGTCCTTAAGATTAACTCCTAGATGATCCGCCGACTTCTCAACTTGATATGAACTCCATCGTAGCTCTAAATTAACAATAAAATTTTATGAAAATCAAAGAACATAAAAAGATGTAAGCTTAAGCACAACTTCTTAATTAATCAAAAAACATGAGCATAACATAAATAATATGAGTTAGAGAAACCCCATAGATGATATCTAAGCTTAGATCAATGTCTTAACATCAAGCTCCCATGTTTGGCAACTCAGAAAACAACTTAGAAATGAATTTACAAGTGTTTGAGGCCTAGGAATAATAAGAACTCTCAATAGAGAAGCTAGAGAAAAACTTAGAACTTTTCAAATATGATCTCCCTTACATTATTCAAGTGTTTTGTTGTTTTTCACCTCTTTTACAGCTTTATATCTCCTATTTGATCCTTATCAGGCAAATGCATTAATTGAAAGCATGTTTTAGCTAGAATTGTGGAGATTTGGTGGCTGATTTATCTGTTTATGCCTACAACTACTGATTGACTCAAAGAACAACGACACCATTGAAGGACGACTTAACTACCGTTGATAGTCTATTTTTAACTCCCTCATGGTCCATAACATGCCATTTCTTCAACAAATTTGCTCCAATCTTCAAATTTTAATCAATCATCTACAAATTAAACATTGTAAAAAAATAAATTTAACACTTAAGCACTAAATTAGGGGTCATAATTTAATAAATAATCAATAAAACCTCAACCAATTTGACCCTAACAGTTTTTTAGCTTTGGTGGTAATTTTTTAAGTAAAATCATGGAACACTCCTTATTAAGCTTAATAGTCTTATATTTCCCCAATTTCCTTTTATTCAATAAAATGTAATTTAAGAACTTTCCATAGAAAGGCATCTAAACAAGTGCTTTAGTAAACTAAATACTAATTTGTAACTATTAATCACTTTTAAAATCTTCCTCCCATTAAAGATATAAATTAGCTATTATAATGAGTATTAATGTTGACATTGGTCAACCAATGTTCCAACTAGTTTTCCTACACAAACTTATGATACATAAATACCTTTCTTTCAAAGAAACAAGTTAATCAATGTATGTACAAATGCATAAACTACTTTAAATGTATGGACAGGATACACAAATTAATTTAAAACCTAGCATACGTTTGCCTAACTTCAATATAGAATGACTAAACCTCCTAAAATAATTTTTTCAACTTATCAAGTTCTTTTAAAAATAAAAATACACTTTTTTAGAAAAAAAATTAAAAAAATTCCTGAAAATTAGCTTGATATATCAATAGGATTTTCTTCCAACTTAAATCAAATTTCCTCTTAATTATAAAAATATTTAATTATGAACCAATGAAATGATTATGCAATGTTTATGCCCCTAAACTATTTAAATAATTCAAAATAAGATAGAAAGAAAAATTGCAATGATTGGTTACATGTACAAATGATATAATCTTTCTTGTTCTTATTCCCCTTGACTTAAATTGCTTGGAAGTTCTATTTAATTGCAAACCTACTTCAATTTACTCATTTTACTCATCATTTAATTGATCAATTTATTCATTTGAATTTGTTACTCATTTTCTTTTGTATTGAACTTGATCTTTCATATATTTTTTAAATTTCTTTATAATAGACTTACTAATATAATTAAAAATAAATTTATTAATACATATATATTTTTAAGAGATGATTGTGTTTCACGTGGGTTACTACTTGTAATAATCTATGTTTTTTCGATAAAAACTTGTAACAATCTATTGCATCATGTTCCACTTGGTTATTCTTTTTTTGTATATAGCTAAACATGTTAAGGTCCAAAATGGTGGATTTTTGCGTAATTGAAAGTAAGTGAAAGGCCTAACATATGGCTTCTGATAATTGTGTTTTTGTATGTGTTTTTCTAAATGTTTTGCATGTGTTTCTTGCATAATAGGTTGTTATTATTGTGTTTTAATATTTATTTTATGTGTTTTTCTTTAGTATAATTTTAATTATTGTTTTGATTGTTTTTAGTGTTAATTTGGAGTAAGTTTTGTTTATTTAAGTGTTTTTATTTATTTTTTGTGTTTTTATTATTATTTAATTATTAATGTTGGGTTAAAATTAAATTTTATTGATGTATTTATTTATTTTGTAGGTATTTTAAATTTTAAATTTTAAATTTGAAAAAGAAAAGAAAAAAAAGAAAAGAGGTTGTCCAGACCCACCCAGTCCACCAACAAACTGCAGCCCATCCCTACCTCTAGCAGCCCACAAGCCCAGCTCCAAACAAGCCCCATACGCATCCCAGTAAACCTGCCTCCAAGCCCGCCTGCATGAGTCCAGCCCTAGCAGCCTCGATCCAACCCGTCCAACACAACCCGAACCCAGTGACCCGCCCCACGCGTCTCCTCCCTCGCCCCAAGTCTGCGCCTCTGTGCCTGGGCCGCGTCCTAGACCAGCTCACTCACCCCTCTCCAACCCATGTCCTACAAACCAAGCGCTGCTAGCCTCCTACACGAGCTCAACTCGCAATCCAGCCTTTACCCCTCAACGAAGCCCATGTCCTAGCAGCAGATCAACAGACCCCTTCCTTTCTTCCTAGGCCGCACCCTTCAGCCAGCCAGCTCCTCCTTCAAGCAGATCCCAGCCTTCTCCCTCCATGGACCAGCCCTCCTTCCAACACAAAGCTCAAGCCCAACAGTCTAAGACACAAAAAAAAACCTAAAAAAATAGCAGCAAGTTTTTAAGAGCAAACTCGGGACAGAAAATAGAAAGAGAAGCAGCAGACAGAGGAAAACACACAAAGACAACAACACATAGGGAGGAAGCAGGTAGCGGACAACAGCAAGTGAAACAAGATAGCAAAACAAAGAGTAGAAAATAGAGGAGCTCCAACAAGCTTCAAGCCAAACACACCCTAACTTTAAGAGTCATCAAGTCCTATATTTTATTTTATTTTCAGATTAATTTTAATTTTAATTTTAATTTATTTTTGCTTTTATTTTTATTATGTTTTTCATTTTCAAGAATATAAACTTGATGGAATTTATTATTATTATTATGTGTGGCTAAAATATTTTTAGGATTTGTTGTTTGAATTATTTTGGACCATTTGGTTATTAATTTAACTTTTATAAATATCTGTGTTGTTTATTGTGCATAAACCCTACAATAAATCGAGAGAGTGAGTTAGATAATTTGTGTTAGATGTACAACAAGAGTTTGCATTTAATAGACCTATAGAAAACAAGATATTAATTTATTAGGAAGAGATTTCAATAAATTGATAGACTGCCTATAGGATAGCTTCAGATCTAGTTAAATGTTTAGGAAAGGCTTTGCATGTCAAGAGATCCCAAAGTTAATCCTAGATTATTTAATTAGTGATATTTAATTGCACCTTCAGAAAGGGTAGCCAAAATATTAGGAAATCTTAGGCCAAATATAAATTAGATTAATGATCAAAGGGAAACAAATAAGGATAATGACAAATCCTATTCTTAATTCTTGATTTTCTCTGAATTATCGTTTGCGGTTCTGCGATTGGTTGTGTTGCTCACTCTTACTTCTTGTTTGTCTGCTTCTCACTCATTTATTTCTTTTTATTTTATTTGTTTAAATCGATTTCTTGAATAAAGTGTAAACCAAATTGATAAGGTGTCTAGATACAATCCTCGTGGGATAGATATCCGTTCTTTACTACAAGTACGACCCGTATACTTACGGTTTTAAGCGTAAAACCAATTGATGGTTTTACAATTAATTAATCACTCAACAATATGAAACACTTAATAGGTTTCATAATTTTTAACCCCAGTTCATTAAATAACTTATGAGATATAAGATTAATCCTAACCCTCTAAATTAGCTAAGGCATCATGCAAATGTAAATCACCAATAACACATGGGATTGAGAAACTCCTTGGATCTTTTAGCTTTGGCATCTTATTGACAATTATGGTAGCACTCTCCTAGCTCATTGTTCATGTACATTGCTTAGCCTTCTTTGCTACAAACACATCATAAGTACAAATTGTATTGCTTGTTTCCTACATTGGTAATTCAACCAATAGAGCATTAACATTCAGTTTCTTTTTGTGTTTAGGATACATACCTAGGTGCTCCTCAAACCATTAATTAAAAGCTTTACTAGGAACCATAGACAACGAGTTGTACCTCTTTTCCTCATTTTTCTCCTTCCTAATTCCTTCAACTTCTTTTACAGTAGTCTCCTCATGCATCACCTATATAGTGTCCTTCTTACACCCTCGAAATCACATGTACTTGTTCCCTGTGATTCTTCTTGGTGTTACCAAGCAAAGCACCTAGGGGTCTTTTTGAAATGCTCTTTGTTAGTTGACCCACATGATTCTATAAATTTTTAGTCGACACCAAAATAAACTAAAATCTGTCATTAAATGAGGTGATGTTCTTGGCGAATAGCTCCTTTAAGCTAGGCTATTTATTTTATTATGCTTGTGGATGAAAACTAGGAGGGTGATTCTATCCTTACTAACCTTGAGCTCTCCATAAGAAGTTGGGGTGATTTCATCATCCTAGATTATAAATGTTGTTATTGGGATTATTTTAACTATTATCCATGTAATCCATTTGCTCTAGTTCCCCTTAACTCCTGATGAGTAGCATTAATGATTAAGGTGGTTGCATTTATAGAAATCGTAAGCCATTACTTGATCTGAGGCAGACACCACTGTCATGTTCTCCAATTTTCTCGTCAAGCATTCCACCTTCACTTCCAAAAAGGCCATTGAATCTATGCTATATGCTCCTCTACTCGGCTTAGGTCTTTGTCTTTCACTCCCCTACTCGTAGGAATTGATGGCTATATTCTCGATTAATTCCTAGAGCTATTCAAGAGTCCTAAAACTTGTGGTTCCACCAGATGATTCATCTATCAATTTCTTCGTAACAAAGTTGAGTCATTTATGAAATGTCTGCATTAGATTGCCTAACTCGAAGCTGTGATGGAGGCACCTCTAAGCATATCCTTACAATGCTCTCAAGCTTCATATTGGTTCTCTTGCTCCCATTATTAAACGAGATTATTTTGTTAGACAATCTAGCTAATCTAAAGGGAGGGAAATACCTGCTCAGGAAATTATTGGTAAATTGATTCCATAAAGTAATGGAACTTGGCATATTTGACTTTAGAAATGATTTGGCTTTACTTCAAAACATGAAGGGATGTAGCCTCAATCTTAAAGTCTCCTCTGACACAACATTCAGATTAAAGGTTTTGTAAATCTCTAAAAAGTTGGTGATGTGGGAATTTGGATCTTTATTGGGAATCCTATCAAATTGCACATAGCTCTATAGCATCTAAATCATCTGTGGTTTGATCTAGAAACTTGCAATCTTTACTCTTGGACTATTGATGCTAGATTCAGTGCCTTGGAGGGAAGGTCTCAACAAATTCCCCATGGTTACTGGTGCTCTAAGCCCTATCTTTCAATCCATGATATATACTTATGGCTCTAGGATCTTAAGTATGGTGTTGCTCTCTGACTTTTTATCTTTCAAACCTCTTTTAAACATTCTCTCTACTTTTGGGTATGATTCAAATAACTCGATAAGGTGAATCCCGGTTATAAACGAAAGCACCTAACTTGAAAAGTGAAAGAATAAGAAAAAGATCAAGAAATAAAAAATTCTTTAACAAAATTAAAAATGTAGAAAATTAAAAATTCTAAAGACTAAAACAAAAACAATTAAAATAAAGCAAATAAAGCTATTCTAACAAAAAATTTGAAAAACATTAATAACACTCAACCTTCCTTAATTGATCTTCTTGAAAATAAACTCCCTTTTTATAAATTTCAAAAGCCAGGCTTTTTGAGCATGCATTGGGGAATTATAACTAATCATCGCTAGCACCATTATGGCCACATAGTGGTTGATTTTGATCCATTTATGATTAATGTGGTGCAATCCACTACGATAGATCAGCTATTGCATTTATCTATCAATCTTAAAGCTATGAATTAGCAACTCTTGGTTACCTATTTCTATGCTTATAATTAGGTATTTAAAAGGTAGTCACTTTAGGATTTTTTTTAACAGTTTAGTGACCACTATATGTAGCCCTTGGCTTATATTAAGTGATTTCAACACCATCGTGTACCTTTTTTAGGTTGATGGCAATGCAGATTTCAGGAACTTTTCTATTGACTTTAAAGACTATATAACTAATTTAGCTGTAATGGATTTGCATAGCACATGCAATTTTTATACTTCGTCTAATAAGTAAAAAAGGCAACTTACTCGTCAAGAAGAGATTAGACAGAGTTTTTGTCAATTTGAATTAGATGGATGCCTTTCTCGATAGCAAAGTTGACATATTAAACCATTAACCTTTTATCATTGTCCTTTAGTGGTTTAAAACCTAATAGGCTCTCTAAGAAGGAGATTCCCATTTCGTTTCAATAATTACCCTGTAAACGTAAATGGATTTAGAGAGGTTTTTGCCAAGGGTTTTCAATTTTAGGTTAAATGGCATAAACAATTTATGTTAATTAGAAAACTTTCAAGGATAAAAAAGAGCTTAAGCTACTTAAATTAAAGGATTTTACTGATATGTGACAAGTTATTGAGAGAGCATGGTTTGGTATAGATAAGATACAACTGGAATTGGAACTAGATCCAAAAAATGAGCAGCTAAGGTGGGAAGATTATCACACCAGTGCCAAATATATCCACACCTTATAAGTTCATTATTCATTGTTGAAGTTGCAATCATAGATGTAGTGGGTTATGGATGGAGATAGAAATATTCGTTTCTTCCAAAGTGTTATGGCCTCATGAAAGAATATAAACAAGATCTCTATACTCACAAAGAGTGATGGCTCTCTACAAATACTTAGGAGGAGTTATTAGGGCAGGATGTTGCTTATTTCAACAAATTATATCAATATTCTAGCCCTAGATTTCTAGCTACCATGTACTTTCATCCCTTAGCTCTGTCCACAAGACTGTGAATTCCTAATTAAAACTTTCACAGGCTAGAATATTGAAAGAGCGTTGTTTGAACTAGAGACAAACTAGGCCCTAGGACCAAATGGCCTAAATTATTTTTTCTTCCACTCAACATGGCCAGTTGTTAAATGATTTGTTATTAAAGCTATTTTAGAACTTTTTGATACAATAAGGATATTGAGGGAACTAAACAAAACCCATATCACCCTGGTCCCCACATCCTCTTCTCCGACCTCACTTAAATATTTTCTTCCAATATCTTCCTACAACGCTATATACAAATTCATTTTTAAGCTCATTACAACTAGATTAAAGGCCATCTTAGGAAAAATTATTGATCCTTCGTTAGGGTCATTCATTGTAGGTAAGTTCATCAGTGATAATGTATTATTATCTTAAGCACTCTTTCTATGGTATGGAAAGAATGCATCTAGTAGAGATTGTACCCTAAAAATCAATTTCGTAAAGCATATGATATGCCTGAATGGAGTTTCATGACCAACACCTTCCAAGTTTTTGGATTTCTAGGCTAAATGATACAATAGATTGATTAATGCTTGTCCATAGTTTCCTATTATGTACTTATCAACTGTGAGTCTTAAAAGTCATTTATAACTCTAGGGAATTAGAGCAAGGGAACCATCTCTCCCCTTACTTATTTACATTAGAAATGGAGATCATGACCAAGATTGTCAAATGCTCTATCAATCAACATGAAAAGTTTATATACCATTCTAAGAGTAAGGCTTTGAGGATTAGTAGTTTGGATTATATGGATAATTTTATTCTTTTCTCTATAGCTGAGCCTACCTCCTTGACTATCTTGATGGAGGCTTTAAACGCTTTTGCATCTCTATTTGTTTTAACTATTAACAAAAAAAAGTCAAGTTATTATATCTGAGGCTGCAACTCTTTCTCTAGCATGGATTACTTCCTTTATAGGATTGGTAGTTAGTAAGCCTCCTCTCAAGTGACAACCTATTTCTATCAAGTGAATTTCTACTAATTACTTTAAACTATTGCTTGAGAAAGTTTAGAGACGATTTTCCTATTGGTTTAGCAATCTCCTCTCTATGGCAGGATCATTTTAACTCATTTAGGGTGTCATTAACTCATTACATGGTTATTAGGCTACTCATATTATCTTCCCTAAGAATACTTTAAAATCCTTATAGGAGCATACGGTTTGTTCTAGGGAAAGAGTAACACTGAAGCTATCATCATATAGGAGCTTTATCGCGTCATGAAAATGCAGTCTTTTGTTCATATGATTCCCTCAATATATAACTTAATATGAGGAGCAAATGGGGGTTTTTGATCTAGTTTCTAGTGATAAGTGCTTAATTCATATAGTTTTTCATGATCTTTTAATGTAATTAATCCCTTATTTTGATGTTATTTGGTTTAATTTGTACCTTGAATGTTCTATTTGCATATTATCTTCAAATTGAAGTGAATATTCAAGAAAACAATAAAAAAAGGACCTAAAGCTAAAGCAAAAAGTAGGGAATAGCCAACCTTCATTTTATTCCTTCAGCCTCGCATTTTAGTTAGTTTTTTTAGTCAAACAGCGGTAGCTAAATGGTACTATTGTGTGGTCCTTCAAGAGCCGTTTAAGTTGCTGTCGAGATATTTTCAGCTACAACTTGAGGAGCCACTTGTTGCAACTTGTCCATTTGCTTTCCGCTTGTAAAAGTCACATATATGAAGCTAGCATACCTAATTTTGTGCAAGTTAACACAAACTGCATCTCCCAATTCAGAGATTTAGCTTAGATTTTTTTCTTTTCCTCTCTAGGTTAAGTTTTTCCTTTTTTTTTTCTTTCCTTTCCAGCTTTGTTATTGGTTTTTTTAGGTTGTATTAAGGATCTCCAGGGGTTTGTAAATGTTCTTGAAGGTTTTCTATCTATTTGGAGCATCATTTGGCTCAGTCTAAGTCTTTAATTACTTGTTTTCTTACTCCTTCTTCCATATTTATACAAGAACATGTGTTTAATGCTTGAATCTATTATTTATTGTGGTTTATAAAGTTTTAATCTATTCTCTAGCTTAGGATAGGTTCTTGAATGTGTTGATTAAGTCTCTATAACATGACTGAATATCAACCTTCATTTATTTGAGATCATAATGCCTATTTTGAGTTGGCCACTTATACTATAATTAAAGATGATTAAAGGTTTGACAATCTCTACTTTAATCATTGGAAAATTCAATAAACAACATGGTTTAATTTAAGGATCCTAGAAATATATCTTTATTATCATGGGAGCATTACTCTTAAATAGAAATTTATGATTAAAACTTCCTAGGCTTTAAGCCTAATTCCCATTAATTGGTGAAATAACCAAAGATCAATTTTGGATGGTTAGAGATAAGGCATTGACTTAACCATAGCTTTTTCTTAATTTACTAAAGGCCCTAGTTTAGTTGTTTCAATCCAATTTATAACTCAATTAATCATTTAAAGCCTAATCCTAAGCTAAGTAATCTTTAAGCAATTTGGAATCCATAATATTGATAGGAAACTTTTTAGGTGTTTATAGTTTAATTGAGTCAACTAACCCTTTTTAATTTAAAGTTTTTGAGTTCCTTAGATAATTTTAATCTAGTTGCCTTAGGATTCATACAATTAGTTCTCTGTTGGATCGACATTCTAGACTCTTAAATGTTCTCTACTTTATTACTTACAATTAGTATACTATCGTGAATTTGGTTTAAATTTGAATTTGAATTACACGAGAATTTATTGATTTATTGAGCTAAATTAGTGATATCAAACCAACATAGCAAGTTTTTAGTGTCGTTGCCGGGAAATAACATATAGTGTGACATTAGGAATATATTAGTGTCAATTACTCTATGGTGTAAATATTGTTTATATTATGGTGTTCTCCCTTTCTTGTTTGTTTCTTGTGTCATTTGTTTTTTGTATTTACTTATGTGTTGTTTGAGTGGTAGAGCATCTTTTAGTGTTTAGCTTTAGACATTAAAAAGATGTAGGGGTAAAATTACCATTGACATGATTGCTAATTGTATGAGCTTGAAGTTAATGGGAATTATTAGGACAATGGTGATTATGATCAATTTAACCACCCTTATACCCCTAACTAGATGAATTATTATGATTACCCTTGTGAATCGTCTTATTATGAGCAATACTCATCCTTTTCCTATCCAAAGAAGCCTCAAAGTGCTATTCATGCCTAAATTTGTGACTTAGTTAATTAAAGTTTGGCTAGACATCCACCTAAACCTCAACCTACTATGGCTGAGTTGAAAGTTTCTTTTCCAAACTGGCGAGAGGAATTATTAGCTGATATTAAACAAGAGCTTCTTGATGACCCTCCCCAACCCATTCCATATGAATCACATGCTCTAAAACCTTGTAACTTAGATAGTAGTATGCAAGATTTTTCAATGCCTTGTGTTTGGAATGATAATGAGGTTCATGAGTGTAACAATGGAAATCAAGCTCTTGATTTGGACAATCTTGACACTTATGTATATATGTTGACCAATTTGAATTCCATGTGTCAAGAAAACAATGATATGGATGTTGGTAAGCCTTGGCTTCTATAACAAGTGTTAAAAATGAACCATGTGAACCTTTTGAAGAATCCTTAGAGAGTGCTGAATTGTTATAGCAACACCTATAGAGAGTGATTCAGCACTCTATAAAAATGAATTGTTAAAAATGGTTTTATAGGTGTTGCTACTTGTGTTCATAGGACTAAAGTTGCAATACATGATCATTTACCATGGTATTTTGCTATAAAAAGTGTTTTACTTTGACTTTCATTAAGGGTATGATTCATAGTTCATAGAAGAGCCTTTTAGGTTTTATAAGTGCCCTTTGTAACTTGACTTGTGTTTATGGACATATTACAATGGTTTTGAATGTATATTTTGTTATGTTTTTGCCCATTTAATATTTAAATTGCATCAATTAGGAGCTATTTGTGTTTAATTTTTCATTTTGTATTCCTTTTGATTTTACATTTAGATTTAGTTATATAATTCAATTATAAGATGAAACCATGAATTTTAAAAGCAAATGGAGCATCTTTGAACAGCTTTCTAACCATGAAATGGTAGATGGAATTTGCGTTTAAATTGGCAGCAAAATGGCTTAACTTGGCTTGGAAATTAGAGGGCTTATGAAAGGGTTAAAAGCATTTAAAGGCTAGCAACATCCTTACTTCAAAACATGGCATAAATGGTGTCGAGGAGACCTTACAATGCAACAGAAAATGGATTAAATGAAACCCAATTAAAGCCTTCCCTAAGCTATCCAAATGGTGTGGCGTGTGTTCTTAAAAGAAGTAGCACATTAGTCTTCTATCCAACTAATAATGTAGCTGAAAAATGAAACCAAGAGAGCAAAAACTTAAAGCATAACCAAATGAAGAAGGCTAGTGGAATGGATAACATGAAGCCAACCAAAATGTAGCCCATGCAACATGAATAACCTGCTGGAGAGAGAACCATGAAATGTGAATAACTTGCTAGAATGGAGCTAATCAACATGAAGCAAGGAGCCATTCAACCAATAAACTTTGTAAGCTAAGCAAGGAGCAACAAAAATTGGTGTTTAATTAAGAGAAAAATGCAGCAGGTTGTCATCCAAAATCAAAGACCAAGATACGTCCAAAAAGCATTACATGAGGCATAAAATGACATGAGTATGGGAAGATGTAAGTGGACAGTTGTCATCCAAAATTAGTGACCAAGACATGTGAATTCCACCAGCTTTCTTCTATTGAAAAACACATCATACTTGCCAAATAAGGAGCGATTCTCAGAGTGCACAAAGCACATGACCTATGGGCAAAAACTCACCTTGCAACACATCGTTTTGGAGGAGCAAACAAGGTTAAATGAGGAGCACACAACCCTAGAGTATGAAAGGAAAAAAGGAAAGCTCTCAAGGTGGGGGGAGTAATGGCAAAATCAAAGAAAATAAGAAGTAGACAGCTTGCACAAAACAAGGAAGGAGAGCATATTCAAAGTGATGGCTCTATGAGAGTAAGTGGAGAACAACCATTTGAAGCTCTTGGTAGTGAGGTGTCAGCCTAGAATGGGATATCTTCTTGGTATGTATTTAACTTTTCAAAATAAGATGAAAGTGATGCCCAAGTACATGAGTAGCTATGGTTTCCAGTAGTGAAGAGAAGAAGCTCTCCAGTGGACTGCATCAATGTGTCTCTTCAAGGCCACTCCCTTGGTTTTAATTATTCTAGCTTCATTTCCATCATTTTGTCCTCTTTATCATTCGATCATTACTTTTTTTGTGTGGCTCTTTTGCCAAGAATTGGGTAGCTTATTTAAAATGAGTTACTTGGAGCTTCTCTTAGTGCCATGGACATGAACAACCCCATGCATTAAAAGAGTCTTCCTAGTCAACAAAGATGGCTTCCTTGGATTTAGTTTCACTTGGACTTGTTTTGGTTTTGATTGTTTCTTTTCCATAGTTTAGTCAGTTTGTTGGACATTTCATTGACTTGGTTATTGTTTTTCATTTTCAAGAGTTGTTTTCTTCTTTAGTCAAATGTTGTGTTTAGTTTTAAATTCCTAGCTTAAGTGTTTGGTTAGTTGTTTTATTTTGAGTATTCAATCAATGAAAATACATGTTATAATAATGACTTATGTTCTACTATTGAATATATATGAGTAGGTTACTTAGTTAGGGTTAGGATTTAATGGTTGTTGTATTTGTTGGAGTAATTTGCCTAATTAAAGTGCCTAATTTAATCTTGTGTGATTGGCTTAGTGAGATTTTTAGATGATTAGAGGACTTATGACCATAGGCTTTTAATTATTGGAAGATTAATTATAAAACACAATTAAATTTATGTGTTAAACTGACTGTAGAGTCTTTTGTGAGGGTTCCTATGATTAACGAACTTGATCTTAGGTTTCTTGGAATTAGTGCCTTTTATTCCAATATGTTTGTTAGATCAAAATAGATGGATTTAGTTTAAAAGAGAAAATATGTTTCCATGATCAGTGGTTATGTCGTGCATTAATGGCGTATGCCTTAAATTTATCCAATATTGTATTTCTTGTTCATTTAACCCATTGAATCTGAAGCCATAGCTAATTTATCATTTGTTTTACTGCTATTCCTTTAGCTTAGATTAGATTGAGATTTTTTTATTTTCGTTTTTTCCTTTTAGTTTCTCTTAATCAATCCATTTAGAGTTGTCTAGATAATCTTACATTATTTGACCTAGTGTTATGCTAATATTCCTAAGGAGAATGATACTTGATTTCTTACAGTTTTATGCTATTTATTGACAAGGTTCTCTTGCCTTTGGTTGTTCTAGGATTAAATTGATTCAGAATTATAAGTTGTTTAGACCTCAACAGCTTGCCCCCTATGGAAAGTATGGAGTTAATATTATGCATGATAAGCTAAATTTCCACTTAAAAACTCCCTAACTTTAAGCTCCAACTAAAAGAACTTAAAGAAGTGCTTGTTGGTAGACAACCCAATCTTATTTTAAGTCTTTTTATTTTAATTAAGTGTGCCTTATGTTTAAGTTTAATCTAGTAAGCTTTGGGTATGTTTCTTAGGTGTTTTTAAGACTTTTGGTAGCTTCTTTTGTTTTAAGCTACAATCCTCTTTTGGGAACCTTAATTTAGCCTCTTTAGTTTGTTTTTAAGTTTTTTAGTATGTCTTTTAAGTTTTTTTACTTAAGTCTTTTATTTGACTTTAGTTTATGTTAAGTGTTTTTCTTTTAAGTCAAATGCCTTCTAAGTGATTTCAAGTTGTTTTTCCCTTTGGTGTTTTTCTTTAATTATGTTGTGTCCTTGTTTTCATTTGCAATTTGAGTGTGTTTTCAGTTCGTTTTTAGTGTTTTGGTTGTTCTTTTTCAATTTAAGAGTTCGCGTGTTTTGTTTTTAAGCTTAGTCTTTCAGTTTTAATGTGTTTTAGTACCTTTCTTTAAGTTTGGTGTTTTTTAAGTGTTCTTAGCCTTAATCTATATTAAATTATTATGTTTAATCTATTTTGATTGATTAGGACTTGAATTAGGATTAATCTAGACCATCATAGGGATCAATTATTATGTTTAGTGAGATGCTGATGATGATCCTAGTTCTACTCATTAGCTTTACTTGGTTGACACAGTTTTTCCATGGATTTATGTGATTTGGTTGTTTCTTTTCAGTGTTTGTTTTTGTTGTATTTTCCTTTCAATTGTATTATTGGCTACTTCTTAATCATTTGGAGTTCTCCTGATGTATACACTCCATGGTTGTATGTTGACGATTATTTAGTTATATTATGGAGCTTTTTTTATCCATTTGGTCGTCTGGTGCTTTTCTTTCTGTATTTATCTTTTTCAATCATAGCAAGTACAGATATCATTTTGATGTACACTTCAATGAAGCATTAAAGGATATTCCCATTTTATTTCAGATGCTTTCCTTCCTTATCCCTCATTTTATGCTTTATTATTTACTTTTATAAATAATGAGGACAATGTTTAATTTAAGTGAGGGAGAGGGAATGATTGTTTAACACTTATGTTTTATTTGTCCTAAATCATATCATTTTAGCATCTTTTTCAAAGTAATCTATAATTTGTGAAAAAAAAATTTGGATTTTGATGCCTTTCATTAACATATTTTCTTTTGATTTCGATCATTTTGATGTTTTGAGATAATATATTATCAATTAAGCATATTTATTAACAATGAGCTTTGATGGTTTCATGTTTTGTATTATAGATATTTGATAAGTATTATGAGTTTCCATGTATAAAATGCATATCCCCAAAGATTTTTGTGACTTCTTTTAGCATTTTCATTATCTTATTTGATTTAAAAAAAATCAATGAAAAAAAGTGTAAAAAAATGAAACAAAAAGAAAGAAAAATGAAACGAGTGCTGAAAAAGTGAAAAATAAGCAATGCTTATTCACTCCGCTGGCTTCAAACCAATTGATTGAAGTTAAAGAGTGGTGCTAGTAGCCAATTAATTTGAAAAGAATTAGTTGAGTAATCAGGAATTTTCACGAAAAAATTTTCATCTTCGTATAAAAAGATTGAATGACCTCTCAATTAAGCCTTAAAAGCTCACATACTTGCTTAAGTTCGTACTTAATGGTTAAAAGGGTGTGAAATTGCCTAAAAGATGAGTCATTTTGTTTTATGTATATCCATTTTATGTAGGGAAATAATTTGATACAAGTTAGGTTGAAGTTTGAAAGAATATAAAGTCATATGAAGTTATTTGTCAATTTACATGTTTAATTAATAATATAATATCTTAATGATTTGTTTGATGATTGAATGATTAAGAAAAGGTATCAATGATTGGGATTGATAAGTTAAGCAAGTTTTTTTATGCTTATAGGCTATTTTGAGATATATGATATAGAGATTTTCTTAAGGACAAGCAAAAGGTAAGTTTGTGGGAGTTGATAAGTGCTCAATTCATATAGGTTTTCATGATCTTTTAATATAACTAATCCCCTATTTTGATGTTATTTGGTATAATCTATATCTTGAATTATTATATTTGCATATTAACATCAAATTGAAGTGGAAATTCAAGAAAAGAAAAAAAAAAGGACCTAAATCAAAAGCAAAATGGCTAGGAATGGCCAACTCATGTTTTACTCCTTCAGCCTCATGATTTAGTCAGTGCTAAGATTCAAACGATGGTAGCTAAATGACACCATTGTTCCATTCTTCAAGCGTTGTTTAACTAGCTGTCGAGATATTTTCAGCTGTAACTTGAGAAGCCACTTGTGGCCACTTTTTCACTTGCTTCCCACTTACAGAAGACACATATATGAAGCCAGCAAACCCAATTTCATGCAAGTTAACACAAATCACAGCTCCTAATTCAAAGATTTAGCTTGGATTTTTCTTCTTTTCCTCTCTAGGTTAGGTTTTTCCTTTTTTTTCTTCCTTTTCTAACTTTGTTATGGGTGTTTTCAGGTTGTATTAAGGATCTTTAGGGACTTGCAAACATTCTTAAAGGATGTCTATCTATTTGAAGCATCATTTGGTTCAATCTATTTCTTACTCCTTATTCCATATTTATGCAAGAACATGAGTTTAATGCTTGAATCTGTTATTTCTTGTTGTTTTTAATGTTTTAATCTATTCTCTAGCTTAGGACAAGTTATTGAATGTTTTGATTGAGTCTCCATAACATGATTGAATATTAATCTTTATTTATTTGAGATCATAATGCTTATTTTGAGTTGGCCATTTAGAATATGATTAAAGATGATTAAAGGTTTATTATCATAAGGGCACTAATCTTGAATAGAAATTTAGGATTAGAACTTCTTAAACTTTAAGCCTAATGCCTATTAATTGATGAAATATCCAAAGATCAATTTAAGATGGTTAGAGATAAGGCATTGAATTGACCATAACTTTTTCTTGATATAACTTTTTCTTGATTTAGTGAAGGCTCTAGATTAGTCATTTCAATCCGATTTATAACTCAATTAATCATTTAAAGCCTAATCCTAAGCTAAGTAATCATTTAAGTAATCTTTAAGTAACTTGGAATCCATAACATTGTTAGGAAAGTTTTTATGTTTTTTTTTTAGTTTAACTGATTCAACTAACCCTTTTTAATTTAAAGTTATAATTGTAATCCAATTACCTTAGTATTCATACAATTAATTCTGTATCGGCTTGACATTCCAAAGTATTAAATGCGCTCCACTTTATTACTTGCTAGTAAACTACTGAGAAGTTTGTTTAAATTTGAATTTGAATTTCATGAGAATTTATTAAGCTGAATTTGTAACACCCCATTACCGTAGAACATATACTCGAACATTTATAGGATATTCAAGAATATACCCTATTAGAATGGCATGTTAGAGCAATCATAATCATTATTATGGTATCAAAGAACATAAGTAATCTACCTTTCTCATTTCATTTTAAAAAAAACATATCGTTTACAAAAGCATTATATCTCATCATCCATATGTCTTTACAAACCAAAAAATCTGAATGTTTATTATTTCATAAAACAGGTACTATATGAAATGAGAAACTAAATAAAAATATTCTATCTAAATTTCGTAGGTGTCAATTGACTAGACCTTTGAGCCATTTTTGAGTCCAAAAGTGACAGAACTAAACTTTTAAATCAATTGCCTTAAAAACTAATTCTCCTCAGTACCTGAAAAGCAACATTTGCAATTTTGATGAGTTTTTCAAACTCAGTGAATGAACCACCATCGATGTACTCACTCGAGTCAAAACACAAATTTCACAAGTATGCAACCAAAATCTCATCACACTTCAGTACTATGTCACAATCATGTACATGTACACAAATATAACATAACAGTATATTAGCTTAATTTCATCATTTTTTTTCAAAATGAATTATATGATACATGTAAGATATATACACAATTCATATGAGACTCCACTTTCATTTTTTAATTGTTGTGACCGAGCGATTAATTTAACTGTTTCGTATCCATTGTAGATACCGGGCTCATTTTAGATACTGTCCCATACCCATTGTGGATACCAGGCTCATTAATCATTGAGCCTATGGCTCTGTGTGCACATTTTTTAGCTTTAAGCTCTTTTCACATTGGCCACTCTGGTCACAACTCTGTTACCTGATCATGCATATCAATGTAATGAAAATGCATCAAATCACATATTATGCTATCAATAATTCTCATTCTTTGGATTTCAGTCTAGTATTCAACATAAAGTTGAGAACACATTTCCCATATGCACATTCAATTTGCAAAAACTTCTAATACAGGCTCGAATATCAAACTCCTCAGACATTTGATTGGTTTGGAATCATCATAATCATATCAGTAACAGTTAAATATCTAACAGTTCATGAAAATCAATTCAAATATAATGAGTAAACATCTAGGTTAGCTCACATCGGTTCCAGATAGTTATTGTCTTGTTGTTCTCTGGATGATGTTGGTCCCTTTGTGCTTCTAAATCATGCAATACACACATATGTAAACATTACTAACTTGTTTAAGCACATAAGTACCCAATCATGTACATATAGATGTGTAATGTTCAATACATGCTCACGTGATTATTCTAAGTATGCAAGCTTATTCATAACCCTTAATCATTCATCCAACTTGAGTTGTACATCCTTTAGTTTGCAATTAGGTTTATGCCTTAATACACTTGACCACTTTCAATTCATCATTCAAACATTTATCATTCTTTTTCTTATGACATTCACATAATTTTCTGGTTCTCTTTCAATCATTCCCAATACATCACTTACATACTTTGAATCACACTCCATTTATAAGAACATCTTTATATCATTATCAATTCAGATTTTAAACTTATCTTTAAAAATTTTCCTGATTAAAAGCCTCTTATAACACTCATATAATTGTTACTTTAAATCTGAAATTTCAGTAAGCTACATCTAGTCATTCACCAAACTTTTGCCAGCAATATATAGATTCATACATTTACTTAATTCTCATTCCTAATTACTCCACGGTCTTCAATTCTCATTCATCCCTATCTTATACACATTTCTCACGCTCTTAAGATTTGTTTGCCTTAAGATAATTCATGTATTCCTTACACAAATACTAATTTTCATATTTGAACTCAATCATATCAAAATAGTCTACTGACTTAAATTAACTACATAACTTCTCAAGATAGATTTTTGCCAAATTTTTTCATAGAAGCATTAATAAGACATCAAGGATCATTTTTCGTGTTTTATACTTGGACTAATTTGAGCTCTAAAGTTCTCAAAAATTAGGAAATAATATAAGGTTCCTGCATAGGGGTCTATCACAGGCAGTAGTAGGAAAACAAACATAACTCAAGCGCTAGTTACTTGTTTCTCAATCTGTTTTTCACTGAAATTAATCTAATACCTACATCTACAACTTTCATTCTTTGAGTTTCATCAAATTCATCATCAAAAGATATGTAAAATAGATCTCAAAAGTGAAACCAGAATGTCCCCCTACACAGAGATTTATCATGGGCAATATTAGGAAAACAAGCATAACTTACGTTCTAGTTACTCTTTTATCAAACTGTTTTCACTGAGGTCAAGTTTATATCTACAACTTCTATGCTTTGCGTTTTGTCAAATTTAGACTCTAAAAATATGTAGAATAGATCATAAGAATGACATCAGAATTTCACATGGCACAGAGGTCTTTCACAGGTAGTATTAGAGAAATAAGCATAACTTAAGTTCTAGTCACTCTTTTATCAAGCTATTTTCACTGAGATCAAGATTAAACCTATATCTACAACTTTTATGCTTTGAGTTTCATCAAATTCAGACTCTAAAGATATGTAAAATAGATCGTATTAGTAACTTTGAAATTTTAGACTGCACAGAGGTCTTTCACAGGTAATGTTAGAGAAATAAGCATAACTTAAGTTCTAATCTCTCCTTTATTAAGTCGTTTTCACTGCGGTTAAGATCAAATCTATATCTACAACTTTTATGCTTTGGTTTTCTTCAAATTTGTGGTCTAACAATATTTAAAATTGGTCAAAATAGGAAGATGAAATTGAAACCTACATTAAGTTCTAGCAGAATCATATGTACTTCATCTTAACTCATCATCATACTTACTTGTCTAGCTGAAATTCCAACCCAAAGATCAAGTTAAATCAGCTCTCCATGCATGCAAAAATTAACACAAACTCTAGAACACGCACATTTTGTGATTAGAGAAGAAGAATGTTCCAACTAAGGTTGCTTTGACACATGTTACACCGAGGTGCTAGGTATCTCCTTCTTACAAGGCTATATGTCCCTATGTATGGTCTCCATTTGCCTTGCATTTTTGTTGCCAAATGACACCATTAGGTTAGGCCATTTATCACTCACTCATTGTTACCATTTGCTAACTAATTAGCTATGCCATTTATCACTTAATTTTCCATGCCAAATGTCACTAATTCATAAGCTTAACTTAATCATCTTAATTTTACAGTATTTCATCTTAATTTTATAGCATTTTTCCTAGACCAAATAAACATTGAAATTGTACCAAGTAAATTTAAATTTATTTCTTATAATCAATCAAACAAAAATTCAAGACATACACAAAACGCATTTCACATCATAATCATTTTTAACCTTCATACCCGAGAATGAGTCAATTGAGTGCATAAACATTCTTTGCAATAAACTAATTCATAATTTCTATATGTATGCTATTGTTATGCATGTGATTTACATATGAATGAAATGCAATTCATGAATTTTCAACACTTCGATGCTATAGTCTAGGATTCTAATCCCCTAATTTGAAAAACTGACTATTACACATGAGCTTAAAATTTTTTAGGGACGTTATGAAATTCCTAATTGATTCATCATGTGCTCCTAAGAAGAGCATGAGATTGTCGGTAGAGGAGAGAATAAATAGCTCAACTCCCTTACATTTGCCATGAAATTTAAAACTATTATCTTGTCTTATGTTCAACTTCATTAGCCTATATAAGGCTTCAATGTAGAGTATGAAGAGGTAAGGGGATATAAGGTCTCTTTGCCTAAATCCTTTTCCCCCTTTGATTAATTGTGTTGGTTGTTTATTGATAAGGATTTGAAAAGATGTAAAGGATAAGCATTGCCATATCCAGTTCCTAAATTTGGTTGGAAAATCGCATGCTTAAAGCAACTACATGATAAAATTCCAACCAATGGAATCATATGCTTTGTGTAGGTTAATCTTGATGGAGCAATTCTTTGGAGACCTCTTCGAGTTGTAACCTTTTAGGAGCTCTTAGACTAATAACAACATTATCTCCCATAAGCCTTCCATGTAAAAAAGCTACCTATGTTTCATTTATCAAGCTATTTAGGATTCCTATCGTCATAGTTACCAAAATTTTAGAAATAATTTTGCATAAGGTATTGCATCATGCTATTATTCTAAATTCAGTGAGTGTTTGAGGGTTGATTATCATAGGAACCAAGCTAATGAAGGTTTATTCATATATTTCAGTAGTTGTCCCTTTTTAAAAATTTCTAACACCTCATCGGTGATAACATTCAAAATTATAGGCCAAGTTTTCTAGAATAATAATCCATTTAAGTCATCTGGTCTAGGAGCCTTCCTTGGATTGATTTCAAAGACCGACTTCTCTACATCTTGTACATTAAATAGTCTAAAAAGTTCCTATGCTTCCTTAGTTGATATTTGACGGTAAATAAAGCTACTTAATATGGTAGCAAATGTGGATGTTGGATTAAAGGTGCCTAAGATTTTTTTGAAGGATAAGAGGGCTTGCTCACTTATTTCTTCGTGTGTCCCGGCTAGTTCACCATTTTGTTCTAGCAAGGAAACAATGGTGTTAATATTCCTATGGGCTTTCATTGTCTTGTGAAATAAGTTTGTATTCTTGTATTCTTATCATCTTCCTTCAACAACAATACTCCAGATCTCTACCATAGAAGTGAGTTCTTCTATAAGAGATCTTCTATATATTGATTTAGGGCTAATTTTTCTTTGATTAGTAGAGTGGAGTCATTAGGTTGTCTATATAATTCCCATTATATTCTCTGCAGTTCAGCTTGAGTATTTGATGAGTCATCGTTAATGTCCTTTATAATTCTCTTGTTGATTTCCTTTAATTCATGTTTGATGGTATTTAGTTTTCTGACACAAATATATTCTGTACATCCAAAAACATGGTGGCTTAGTCCTCTAATTATAACTTTTTTAAAACCCTACATCTCTGCAAGGTAATTTGTAAGCCTTAAAAGGGACTTAAGAGGGATAGGGGGTGATTGAGTGATAAAATTTTCTAAATTAATTAAACAAACCACATAAAATAATTATATCTAAATGCAATCGCTAAATCAATATTCAACCTAATATGATATGCAAATGTAAATACCGATTAAATAACAATGAAATAAATAACCAAACCGCACAGCAAGCAATAATTAAGGAGTTAATGGTAGTGAAAGACATCAAAATTTATAGAGGTTTTCCTACTTTAAAGATAGATTATGTTTTCCCTCCAACTACTTGTTGTCAATTCCTCTAACTAATCAAGACAAGTACAATCTTCTACTAAGGTGGAGAGTAATCCTTATAAAATACAATCTTCTTGTTGAAGGTGAAGAGACAAATCTTTTTATGGTAAAGAGGGGCCTTTACAAAATTAAGCAACTAAATGATTCAACAATCCCCTTACAAGTAACAATATATACCTAATGAGGTGTTTTACTTAAAGCTTAATATACAAATTGCTCTAGGCTTTTAATAAATGATATGATAAAACAATTAAGTATTTTAAAGGTTAAAAAAACTTAATATGGCATAATTGATTTACTCAAAACATATATGTATGATGAAAACTAGAGTGACGGATAAAATTTAAAAAATCTAAACAGTTTTGATAGATATGAATATAATTTCTTCTAAATAGATAAATAAGCCTCTTAAAATTCACTTATATAGTAAATGAAACCCTTGAGGACTTATATAAAAATAAAATAGTAATTTGGAACCAACAAATTCATATTACAGCACTCAAATATTTGGAAGAATGCTAGAACATGCAAAAATAAATTGTTATGATGTTTATGATTTTATAAGCTTGAAATTGCCAAAATAAACAATTAATGAAGCACACAATTGATCTATGAAACTCTTGAACAAAAAACTAAGAACAGAAAAATCAAACACCGAAATAAATTAAGATAGTTAAAACCGAGATTAAAGCATGAACAAAAGAAATAGAAACAATGTTGATATATCTGAAAATCTAATCTTGAAACAAATGAAATAAGCTCTAAAAAATATGAAACTTTGATCAAACAAACTCTTAAACACTTAAATAATAGAAAAAAAAATCTCAAACACCCATAAACAGATTAAGATGATTAGAAATAAATTTAACTAAGAACATCATAAATGGTGGCATCTTTGAGGTTTGAGAGATTTGGATCTTATAAACTTGTTTAGAGAGCATAAAGAGATGATAAAAAAAGTCTAGAACAAATATATATATTATTGGGGAGGTTTTCTTACCATTTAAGAAAAATTGGAGCTATTGGGTTTGTCAAAAAGAGGTTAGGAAACACTAGCTTGCTAAGAGAAACTAGCCATTACAACCTGTCGAGTTATCGGTTAACTAGTGTTTCTAGTTGGTCAACTGATGGATTTTTAAAATGCATACCTATAGATCCCATCCAAATTTTAAAAAAAACTTCCAAACCATTTTCTTTCATTCTAAATTGATTTAAACAAGCTCTAAATCATTTATTATGTGTCATTGAACATCAAGTGATATATTTTGAAACCAAAAATACAAAATCACTTGTTTTATGAACAAATTAATGCATTATGTTAAACTTTTAAATCAAACTATACTAATAACATTACGAACCAATGTAAAGGTGTTTTTTTTTCTTTCAAAACAATGATCATAGGTCATAAAACAAATTTTAATCAAGTTCCAAAGTCTACTTTGATTCGAAAACTATGAACTCAAAATTTGACTCTTCAAGCAAAAATATAAGCAAGCTTAAATATGGAAAATGCATAAATGCAAACTTAGAGCCCTTTAATAAATTGAAACTTCTAATGAAACTTACATACAAATTCTAAACTACTAAAAAATATGTCTTGAAGCTTTCATATCCCTTATTCTTCCATCATCTTGAATTTTGACCTTTAAGCTTCAAACTTTACATATTGAACGATTCATTTAATAAACCCGTCTTTGAAAATTTCAACAAAAACAAAAAATAAGTATTAAATAATCATTTTTTGTTCTCATCAAAACCAAGATTGGAACCTCCTGATAAGTGTGTTTTCATACTATGTTCTAGGTTGTTTTTAGGTGTTTTAAGTATTGTTTGTGTGTGTTAAACTTAGTCAGTATGATCTTTTTCATTCCTTTTCATTATATTTTATGTGTTTGATTGTTTTTGGTATTATTGAGTGTTTGAGGAAAAAATAAGAACTTATTTGAAGGATGAGTTGATGCACTTTGATGTTTGAAATTGTAGGTAACGAATGAGACCCGAAATCAGTATCAGTTTTCGTACTGCAACTTCGGTGATGCATTAGATGCCCTTATAGAGCTTGGATTGCAATGAAATTTTAC
>JAOXYD010007397.1:0-15340 GCA_028565735.1 Pinacopodium congolense | reverse complement strand
TATATTTATTTAATTATTAAAATTTTATTTTAATTATTAAAATAATTCATTAATTAGATTTAATATCATTTAGATCCTCATATTTTGATAAATTATTAATTAGGTCTCTATAATTTGATAAACTAACAAATAGGCCCCTAAAGTTTCAAATTACATTCACAATTAATCATGTACCACGTGGCATGTCCACATGATGTCACGTGTCACCATATGGATATTACATGTGTCACTATCGTTAGATAGAATAACGGAGAGACTAACGACGAGAGTAATTTGAAATTTTAGAAACTTATTTAATAGTTTATCAAACTATAGGGATCTATTTGATAATTTATCAAACCACTAAAGGTTTAGATGAATTTAACCCTTACTTTTTTTTTAATAAAAACTTAACTCCATCAAATTTAAAAAGTTTCTTTAAATGATTTTAGGGTTCAATTGAGATAAAAAAACAAAATATATTTTGTCTTATAGAAAGTATCATTTTATCAAAGCATTTATAATTCAAAACCTTTTTAAATAATTTTCAAACTTTTTCAAATTCTCAAAACCAACTCAAATTTATTCAAAAAATTCCTTAAATCGTCTTGAAATATCAAGAGGAATTGTTCAAAATCTTTTTCAAAATTTCTCTTGATCAAATACTATATGCAAAAATTCTAAATGTAATTAATTATGCAAACATTCTATTCAAATTCTAGGATGCAATTGATCATCAAACAAGATGCAATGCACTCATACATAAAGATTGGGCCTTTAAAATTATTGAGAAGATTAAGACAAGATTTATAAACAAATTACAAAGCATAAACCTAATAAACTTTTTCTTCCTTAGCCAAAGCATAAACTTAAACAAAATTAGTTTTTCTTCCTTGATCTTCATTCCATCCTTCATTTGATCTTCACTTCAATACTTGTTTCACCATTATCATTTATTCTATAAATGAAACATCAACTTTGGATTTTAATAGTTTTCATGCATATTATGTATTTTTTCTATCTTCAATACATCACAACAAATTATATTATTGGTAATAAATATATTTGTTATCATTAACACTATATATTAAAACCTTTGATAGTTCAACATATATTTAAATTCATTATATACATACCTACATAAATTTAATTTATATATTTCATTAATCAAAATTTTATTTTAAAATCTAAATATGCATAAATTTTCTTATTAATTGAGAATAAATATTAAAATGTATGAAAAAGGTGCATATGATTTAATATTTTAAAATTCAGAATAAAAATATGAAATTTTCTTGTATATAAAGTATCTCTAAATTTTAAGTTGAGATATTAATTTCTTTTACACTTGAACAACTCGTCCTTTAAAATATAAATTTATGAAAAAATAATATAAAAAGAAAATTTCAATTATTGGGAAGAACCTAATAAAAAGCGAGTCCTAGAGAGTACAAAAGCAGGGACCGTTACAATTAAATGCTGATAATTTTTTATTATCAGTTTGTCACTTTCTAAAATTGAAAGTGAAGTCATGTTAAAAAAAAGAAAGTGAAAATAATTTTAAAAATTGAATGAACAGCTCACAAGAGAGATCATTAAAGGAAACGTACGGCGCATGCTTCTGGCAGACTAGACGGCAGCAATTATTATAGGTCGATAACAGCCCACAGAGATCTCTGCATATTTTGGTCTTTTATTTTTGTTCCTTTCTTTCGTAGTAGATTATTAAATATGAGATGTCGCTACATTTGTAAGAAAATAGATGAGTAAACACATAATCTAATTTAAGGGGGTGTTTGATTTTATTTATTTATTTAAAAAATAGAAAATTACATTTTATTATATTCTTTTTTATTTTTTATTTTTAAAATTAAAAAATATAAATAGAAATAAAAAAATAAGAAAATAATAATTTTTTTAGTTTAAAAAATATAATTTATAACTAAATTTTTTTAATTTAAATAATTAATATAATATATTAATTAATAATAAATTTTTAAGTGTATAAGAGTGGTTTGATTTAAAATTTTAAATTAATTTCATATTTGATTATCACTATTAAATTATTTTTATTATAAATCTTAACCAAATATGCTTTTATTTTTAATTTTTTATTATAAATGTCAACTAAATATATTTTCATTTTTCTTCTTAAAAAAATAGAAACACAAAAATAAGAAATAAAATAATAAAATAATAACAAAAAATAGAAGTAATACCAAACAACTTATAAAAAAATAAATTAGTACAAGTCATGGCCCTGTTTTGGAAAACTTTTGTTTTATGTTTTGATTTCTTATTTTTTAAAATATAAAAATAAAAAATAGTATAGAAATCGAAAAATAGCACGTTAATATAATAAAAAAATAAAAATAGTACAAAAATCAAAAAATGTAAAAAAATTAATATAAAAATATAATAATTATAATATAAATACAACTATTAATAATACCAAACAGTCATAATCGTGTGTAATACATGAAAGAAAAAAAAGCCTTTAAAACATGTAATTTTATAAATTTAATCAATATGTCCCTAAATATTCTGATGATGATTTTAAATTTAAATATTTAGGGATAAATATATTTTGACCTCTGTCTTTAAGATTTTTCTCATTTAAATCTTTTTAATATAATCGAATAAATTTATACAATTTTACAGTAAGATGAAGAATTTCAACATAATGTTTTTTTATATTGAAGGACTTGATTAAAAAAATTTAAATTAGATAGAAAAAATATAACTGTCCCTAAATATTTATACTATAATAATTTTATTATGTAGGATTTTATGAATATAACATATATATTTATAACAATATATAACTTTTACCACCGTTATACCATCCAAAATGTTTTCACACGGTGAATTCAAATAAAACACTTCAAAGAGAATTTCATTGTATATATAACACTTGAATTGCTTCTTCTAATTGTTTATCAATCATTTTCCTCTGGTCATACCAACCAATACCATCTACTCGCCATCAAATAATTGTGTAATTTTAAATTGGAAGCTTTCATTAGCTCTCCCAACTAAAATACAGATCACGTTCATTTTGGTGTTAAACTAAAGATTATGCTAATTAAAGTTTGCATAGCAGTTTTCTAAGATGAAAACAATTAAATAATTAATATTGACTTGTTAATAATTACATTAATGAAAATTCAACAATTAAATGAATGTGTCATTTAATTTTGAATTATTAATTTATCAAATAATTTATTTGTAACATGTGATGTAATGATTCTGATATATACTTAATTATTTATGTGATTTGTATCCATGTAATAATAATGATAATTTTTTTCATTTTAAAATAATATAATAAATTTTAAGGATAATAAATCTGACCAATATTTTGGAAAATTTTTACACCAGTATCTTATTTTTAAAAGTTTTAAATTTAGTAACTAATCTTCTAAAATTCGCTCAACTCAGGTACTTTGATAATTTTTCGTTAATACCGTTAACAGAATTTGACACATGAATGTTCATGTGGCAAAATATGCACATATGGATGTCTATGTGTATAACATAATAATTTATTAAAATTTAAAAATTTTCAATTTAACGATTAATCTTTGAATAACTAAACTTTTAAAAGTTTTCAATTTAGTGACTAATCTTTAAAAGTTTTCAATTTAATATCTAAACTTTTAATATGTGATTAAATACGCTAACATTTTATTAAAAAGTATTGTATAACAAATTTTAAAATTAGTTAATAAATATTTAAATATAGGTTCGAGTTTTTTTTAAAGAATATTCACAATTTAGATTTGATAAGTCTTTAACTTGAAGGAGGTAATTTATGAATAAATCTTTTAAATTCAATATAAAATAACCATAAAGTATTTTTTATAAATAAATTTAGATTAAAATGTATTATCGATTTATAACAAAGAATAGATATAAACATAAAAAAAACTTATTTTTTCAAAAGATTGAAAATTATTTCATTGAAAAAATTCAATATATGATCTTACTATAAATTCTTAATTTTTTAATCTTTTTTAATATAATACTATAAAACTATTATGTAAAATTTTGTCTTTTGATCTTTTTATATATTAATTATGATATTAGTGATAACTATCCTAAAAAGATAATATCGGTATAATTAGGAAGATGATGTAATTTATAATAATAAAAAACTTATAATAGATATGATATGATAATGAAGTTATTTTTTAAATACTAATATATTATTTATTTATAATGTCTAGTTTTCATAAATAATACATTTACCTTATTAAATATATTTTATCATAATCAATTTAATGCTAAATACTAGGTGTAACTTATTAAAATCTAAAAGTACAAATTTATTCTTTATAAATACGTATAAAGTAATCTTTATATGAGAAGAAGTAATTTCTCTTTTTTTAACATTCATTAATAATAAATATTGTTACGTAGTAATATATTATTAATATAAAATTAATGAGTATACTATTATAAATAGTTAGAATAGAAGAATTAATATAAATAACTATTCTATTAATGAAAAATTAAAAATAATTAGATATAATTTTATCTTATTGTATAATGAAGATAATATTTTTAATTTTTCTCTTTTATATATATTATAAAGGGTTAACCTCACTATAATTTTTTTTGATTAATTGAGGTATTAAAATTATTAAATAAGTTTATGAAGTTTGAAAACCATCAAAATGACAGAAAATAGAAAAGATTAACACTTATCATGTATGTATATATACTTGAACTTTTGTTAACCTACAAGCAAAAATTAACACGGTCTATCTTTTGACCTAATTTGAAAGAATTTTAAAAAATTATTCATTAAATAAAATTTTTTAAAGGTTATTCACTAAATTGAAAACTTTCAAAATTTTAGTCACTAAATTAAAAACTTTTTCATGTTAGTTGATTGGCTTATATACGTCATCATTCATATGTACATATTTTATCGTGTAAACATCCATTTTTCAAGTTTTATTGGTTATGTCAATGAAAAATTAACAAATTATTTTAATTAAATGAGAAGTTTGGTTCCTAAATTAAAAAAAGTTAGATATTGAAATAATTTTTTTTTAAAAGATCGATATCTCATAAATTTATTATTGCTAATTTTTTTAGTTGCTTTATCACAATTATTTGGACAGGTATAAATTATTAATCAGTTTGAAGAATGTTTCCTATATATGCAACACGATATACATATTCTTGACCAAATTAAAATGATTAGCCATGGAGAAAAAGATAATTTCTCATAAAGCATTATCCTAAGGTAATTTACATTGTTGAGGAAATATATACAATTGCAAGGAATTAAATTTAAAAAAAATTAATGAGATACTTTTACTTTCATCACTGTTAGCTTAGGCCCTTATTAAACATCATTAAGCAAAAGTAGTCTTCAAAAAATTTAATTAACAAGAAAATTAAAATTTTATTATCAATCAATTTTAAGAATGAATAACTAATTTGCATTAGGGAACCTTTTTGAAATTTCTTAATAAGGAATTTTTCTTAGTACTCTTTGGTCATGTTGATATTTCTCAGCACCATTCATAAGTAGAGTAATTATCCTTTTATCTCCTATATTATTGTCAATTATTAAATACCCCATGTGTTTTTGAAAATATCACAAACACCCTTTGTATTTTACAAAATTATCAAACAACCTCTAAAACTATTATATGATGATGTGACGGCATTGTTTACATGGTAGGATGGCTATGCTAACGTGACGATGACATGGCACCGTTGACTATACGGACTGATGACGTGACATGTGACATGACACGTGCCGTGATTGCTGATGTGGTAGAGTTACTGTGCAATGAGTGCATTAATAATTTATGAAAACACATAAGATATTTGAAAAAAATGAAAAATACAGTGGGTATTTGAAAAATAAAAAATATTGGAGGTGTTTGAAAAAATAAAAAATACAGAAAATTGTTTAAAAAATAAAAATACAAGATAATTACTTTATATATTATATATATTATTTAAAGTAAATTTATTTTTAAAATATTAAAAGTAAAATTTTATTTATAAATTTTAAATTTTATAAACTATATTTATAAATATAATTTGTGTATTTAAAAATTAACACTAAAAAATTAAAAATAAAACCAATACAAATAGATTATTACTTTAAAATTAAATAAAGAACTCCAATAGTGGTTTTCTAGTTTTTTTTTTTAAATAAAGAGATCCCTAGAAAAGTATCTGTGAATTTAAAAGTAAACAAGGAAGTTAGATAGTAGTCTTCAAGGTCTAGCTATTTGGAGAGATATCGATGCATTTAAAGCTAAATTTGGAAGTTCTATAGTGATATCTAGAGATACACTTAAAGTGAAGAGAGATTTACAGGGATATTAGGGCATTTTAACTAGGCAAGTTCTATAGTTGTTTCTAGATCTTGCTTAAAGTGATGAGAGACTTAGAGGGGTATCTAGGCAACTAAAATTAAACAAATAAGTTTTAAGGTGGTTTCTAGGATTTTGTCCAAAGTGAAAAGAGAGTTATAGCGATATGTAGGCATTTAGAACTAAGATGAGAAGTCCTAAAGTGATTTTTAGGGTTTTTTTCTTTTCCTACCAAAGTTAAAAGAGACTTGGGGAGTTATAGACGATATAAAATAAAGAGTAATTATCTTTTTACCCCTTATGTTATTGTCAATTATCAAATACCCCATTATATTTATGAAAATATCACAAATCCTCTGTGTTTTGATAAAATTATCAAATACCCTCTGAAACTATTATGCGATGACGTGGTAGCTAACGTGGCAACAATGCTAACGTAGTTGCTGACGTAGCACTGTTGACTACATGAAATTATGATGTGGTAGGTGACGTGAATACTGACATGGTGGAGTTACTATATAACAGGTGCATTGATAATTTATGAAAACATAAGGAGGTGTTTGAAAAAAAATGAAAAACACAAGAGGGTATTTGAAAAAAATGAAAAACATAAGAAGTTGTATAAAAAATAAAAAATATAAGATAATTACTTTATATACGATATTTATTATTTAAGGTAAATTTATTTATAAAATATAAAAAAGTAAAATTTTATTTATAATTTTTAAATTTTATAAACTATATTTATAAATATTTATAAATATAATTTGTGTATTTAAAAATTAACACTAAAAAATTAAAAATAAAACCAAACAAATAAATTATTACTTTAATATTTTTAAAAAATCAAAATTACTATTTAAAAATATTTAAATAAAATTATAAACTTTAAAATATTTAGTCCAAATATTATCAATTTCAAAATTTTTAACTAAAAATTAAGTTAAATATTTTTAAATCATAAAGTTTCATTTTTATGAATAACTAAATTTATAAATTTATAAATAGATATAATTTACATATTTAAAAAGTAAAACTAAAAAATTAAAGATAAATTCAAAGCAAATAGATTATTACTTTAAATATTATTAATAGTTATCAATTTCAAATTTTACTTTAAATATTATGAATAGCTATCAATTTCAAATTTCAAATGACAAATTTTATAAACTAAATTTATAAATTTATATAATTTTCATATTTAAAAAGTAAAACTAAAAAATTAAAGATAAATCCAAAACAAATAGATTATACTTTAAATATTATGAATAGTTATCAATTTCAAATTTTACTTTAAATATTATGAATAGTTATTAATTTCAATTTTTACTTTAAATATTATTAATAGTCATTAATTTCAAATATTATAAATAGTAAAATTTGAAATTAATGAACATGTAAGTTCATTGAAACAGCTGAAATTGAATCTAACTTTGAATGAATATGCATATGATTCCAACCAATTTACAAATAAAAATACAAAAATTATTGATGAAATACGAAAATTAATAATAAAACCTTTAAATTTGAAATTGATAACTATTCATAATATTTAAAGTAAAATTTGAAATTGATAACTATTCTTAATATTTAAAGTAATAATTTATTTGTTTTGGATTTATCTTTAATTTTTAATTTTTACTTTTTAAATATACAAATTATATCTATTTATAAATTTAGTTATTCATAAAAAATGAAATGTTAACATTTAAAAATATTTAAATATTTTTAAATAATAATTTTGATTTTATAAAAAAATTAAAGTAATAATCTATTTGTTTTTTTATTTTTAAACCTTTGGAATTCTATAATAACGCTTCCAAATTAGTCCCATGAAATAATTGTAAAATAATAAAAAAAACATTATTACCAAAATAAAGTAATGATTAATTTTAAATAAGTAATAAAATTGAAGAAATGTATACTTTGATTAAGTTTATCTTTTTGCGGTATTGTTTTGGACAGTCCAAAATCACCGCAAATATCCTTGTATGCATCCACTTATGAGTTAAAGAAGTCTTACATAATCTCATTTCCAGTAATTATGGTGATAGTTAATAACATTCCCTTATTAACTTCAGCTCTCTTATTGAAATTAAGTCTAAAACAGATACTTGGATTTAGAAATTTCCCAGTAGTAAATAAGGGAGAATAAATTTGTTTTTTTCCATCTTTTAACGGCATAAAGGAAATGAATGTGCAAAGAAGACTTATTCTTCAAATTAGTCTTTATTACTTTTTTCGCCCTCCTTATGGTATCATAAAAATATCCTATTATAGCCTTATCTTCATTATTTCTCAGACGAAATATTCTTGCCAACTTGTAATGACACGACGATGTAAGTTTCTACCATTTATGAAATATCTTCTCATCAAATTCAACACTCATACTTGATTATAGATGAATTTTTTTACTTTTTTTACTTTCTGTATAATCTTATCAATCATAGGATAGTATCTATTATTTCTAATATTTTTTAGCATCAAGTCAAAACAATGTGCATTACAAAGAATTTAATACGTGCTCTGTAACTTCCTTTCAATTGCTTTATAAGTAGTATCATTATCACTAATGAATTGAACAATATCTTCAGGCCTAATTACAGTCATAACTTCATTAAAAATCTCAAACAAAATATCACCATTCCATACCAGATTAGATACATCAATAGATTTTAAAATCATTTTACCTTTAGTAGAAAAAACTAAAAAGTTTACAATGGGTTCTTATCTTTCTTTCTTTTTTTTAATCATCATACATGATTGAACATCTATAAGTACTCTATGTCATTTTTCTTTTACTCAAATTTTTTTTTAAATTTCAATAATAAAATTGTTCAGAAGATTACTTCTATAATCATCAATCGAATGAGCTTTATATCTCTGGATTATAAGAGGTAATATCATCCGTTATGTGTTGGTAATAATAAGATTATGTTGCATTGAATGAAACATCTTCATCATACTGCAATTTAGCTATTGTCATATTCACATTACAAAGTGCTTCTTTTGCCTATAGTATACTACAAGGTGAAGGTTGTGTTCTATAAGTTGATATCGAAGTAAAAAAACTAGATATTGACCTTCTTCTTTTTCTCACATCACTTGTTCCTGAACCATTCTCTTCTTACTAGGAAGAACCCTTAATTTCATCATTATCAATACCATTAGCATCAGATTTATTACTGCAAAATGAATTCCCATTTCTAATTTCAAAACATAAATTTTGCCTTTTATTTTTATCAATTTAATACAGTTCAAATAAAGTTTTCATCTGTCATTAAAATATCCAACCTTCTTCCAAGGATTCACATTACTCTTAATTTCAACTAAATGTCTCTTCAATCTAGTTATTTTCCAACTTATCAAATGTTTGTTAACATATAAACATATTATCTAGTTTCTCGTGCTAGTAACAATTCTTCTTTAAGCTATGCTAAATTATCAAGTCTCCTAAAAAAGACTAATTTATTAAGAGTACTTGAACTTTCTTTCATTTACCTGTAAAAAGTAATGCAATTAATTAAATACAATACATTAATTGTAACTAATAAATAAATATAAGTAATTACATATATTAAATTAATCATTCAAGTAGCTTAATTTTACTTTCAATTTTAAGAAAATACATTCAATTTCAAAAAACCACAAAGAATTTTGTCATAAGTTGAAAAAGTCCTCTATATGCATAAATTGGAAAAAAAAAACTAAATAGGACGAAATAAAGTACAATTAATGATTTAACTAGCTTAATTTGACTTGCAAATTCATGAAATTACAGTCAATTTTTATAAACTTAGAACAATTTCATTAGAAATTAAAAAAGTTGTCATTTTTCTATTCTAAATTGGGAGAAGTCTAAATTCAACGAAATAAGTTGCAATTAATGATTCTATTATCTCAGTTTTGTTTCTAATTTCATAAAAAATACATTCAATTTTGAAAAAAATTAAAGAATTTTGCTAGAAATAAAAAATTCCCAATTATGAATCCCTAGTTTTATCCAAATCTGCATTTGATTTAATCTATATGCATTCGTATAAAATTTAACTTCCATAATGCTCGGAAATGATGAATTAAATACTAATTGATAACTAATTGAACAAAAATTTTCAAAATTAGAAACTCTAAAGTATGACAAGTGTAGAAATTTATCAAATTCAACTAAAATTCCTCAATTTAATAAATGAAAATGAGCCAAACATAGGAGGAATGCTAAATGGTCGTCCTAACTACCGGAATCTCTCCTTAAACTAGAAAAATCATTGGAGGAATAAGGGACATCAAGGTTTGATGAATGAATAAATTTTATGATTGCTTGACATTTTAGGAGGAAAATTTTAGTTGTTAAATTGACATGAAGGTTATAAGTGAATATTTGAACTCAAATATGTGAGATTTGAACTTAAATAAGTAGAAAGAGAGATATGGTGATTTAGAATGGAGGAAAAGCTAAAGATCGAAAGATGGAGGAGAAAGAAATAAAAAGGACGAGTTGTCAAGTTTTGATTTTCAATACATCAATCGACTGGTCCTTTACGATGTAATGGATTGGTTGATCGACGGTTAAAATATTTTTAACATACTAATCGATTGATGTAGAGGACATAATGACAAATGTTCTAAAATTTTTTAACATATTCGTATTTTTATCCTTAAAAATTTTTAAATTTTTATTTAAACCCTGATACATATTGAATATTCTAAATATCAACTGGAAATAACTAGTATGAACCTATAAGTTCAATATCGATCGATATTTGACTCGGGTATAGGATTAGGATCAAATTGTGCCGTTTATTAGTTCGTACATGCACCAATCGTTGCGAAATGGTGAACATAACATTGATATTCAAATTAAACCTAATTCCTTAAAATTGTTCAAATTAAAACTAAGATATTTTAAAGTTATTTTAATTAAATTTTAGAATTAAGTGATATAAGGTTCAATTTGTATAGTTTTGAAATATTAAATTTTAATTTAAACTTTGATTTTAATTTGATCATTTTTAAATTATTAAAATTCAATTTAAATACTCTACATATTAAAATGTGATATAAATTTATATGTCAAAATTAAAATTAAATTAAACTTTTCATCTTGTTATAGTTTTAAAAAGATAAAAAGATTAGACACATGCGTTCCACTACCACATGGTAGTCTATATGACACTGTGAGACTCATAAAATTTTTTTAAAAAAGATGACATGTGACATATGAAATCTAGTGTGAAACATGGACCAATCACATGATGTCATGTGATAGTTAATGACCTTAATTAATAAAATAAGGTCTATGGTTATTTTTGAACATTTGTGAAACATTAAAAAATTTTAAAATATTTATAAAATGTTAAGATCTAATTTGAATACTGTAAAGCATTAATGTCTTACTTGAATATTGATTAAAACCTTATGATCTAAAACACACTTTTTACCTTAAAAAACGCAGCGTCAAACAGTCCCTTAACCCTAAAGGCTCGTATATAAGTATAAGCCTAAAAGGTATGGTCAAGTTAGCTTAATGCGAGATTATCAAAACATGAAACGTTTTAATTTCAATTTCTCATTAGCTACACTTGACCTATTCTTGAGGTTTGACGATAATAATGCGAGCTAGTGAAATTGAGTTCAAAAGTAGCAAAGAAATTACATGTTGGAGTGGCGCAATTAAAAAATTGCTAGTCATTTTATTTTTAAAATAATTAATTAAAAATAAAGTTACCTAAATAGTTATAAATATTATTTAATTTTAAATTATTAATTTATTAAATAATACATTTATAAATTATAAAATACATTTTAACAATTTATTTAATATAATATATTCCAAATTTAAATAATGTAAAAATAAAAAATTTGAAACATTATCATTAATAAATGAGTTCAATATATTAAAACTTTTGTAAATAATCATTTTTAAAATTTTTATATTTTAAAAATTTTCACTTATTAATTTTATTCTTAAATGCAAATATATTTAAGGGATCTAATTGATCTCACTGAACTTGTTAGAGCGTAACCAATGGACTTATAGTTCATTGGGAAATGATGTCTAAGATATCTTCCTTTACTAAGATTCCAATTTAGATAGGGCCAAAAAAATTTTAATTTCTTTTTTAAAAAAACTGTTAAAGCATAATTGTGATTACTATAATGATCGAAAAACAAAATAAAAAGATTGGTTGTTGCACCGACTTATGATATTAACTTATACTAGCCGTTTTTTATTAGTACTTATTGGTACATCAAATATTAGTAAATTTTGGGGCTCTATTGAAAAATATTTTAAGTATTTTTTTTAGATTTCATATGGATTATAATTCTTATAGGTTGATATTTTATTCTTATTTTATGATGTTTTGATATAATTAATTAATTAATTATAATTTTATATTTATATGAAATGAAAAATAATATTAATATAAATATAGAGATAGATATTATTATATTAAATTTATATTATTATTAATTTTTATGATAGGATTCAAATAAATTTAATTATTATATAATAAAATATATTTATAAATATTTAATATTATTTTATAATTTAAAAAAATTATTTCAAATAAGATTGGTTTAGATTCTATACCAATTGAGACCCACCATGTTCTCGTGTATGAGAGCCACGTCAGCTTGTCGTGAGAAATGATAGGTTGCCACGTCAGATCCTTACACCATGATTCACGTGTCATCATACATGCGGACACCTAATCAAACGGCAGTGATTGCTCTCCTACGTGGCTATGAAGCTGACGTCACACCCCACAAGGCCCAGTCACATTCTGCCTTTTAATATATTGTAGATGGATAGGGACACACATACTTTCAGAGGCCACTTACCCTTCCACTTTTTTCCTAATTTCGTATCAAATTCACCCACCTAGCGGTTCAATTTTATTATTATTTTTGTTCAGCAAAAAAGTATGATTTGATCTCAGCCTTATTTGAGTACACGAATGATTTACCTTAAATTACCATAACTTCGTTTAAATAGTAATGTCAAGTATGAGAAAAAGAAGTTTGATAATAAAAAGAAAGAAAATATTTGGTTACTTTTTCTTTTTAGTTTTTTTGGTATAGAAACATTTTTTTAGTGATTATTATTAGTTATCATAAAAATATTTTAAATATTTTTATATTTAAAATTATTGATTGATATATAATAAATATTTTAAGCAGTCATTAATGATAATAATATGAGAGTTAGTTGAATCCATGAACTCATAATTTATATTTAAGGTTAATCATATCATATTCTCTCTAATTTGACTTGTTTTTATTTTAGGCTTTATTTTTTGAGATTATTATTTATCCTATATTTTTTTACTTACTATTATTTAACCCTTTCCAATTATTATTTGTAAAAAATTAAACAAAATTCCTTAGAGGCGTTTGGTATTATTTTTATTTTTTTATTGTTGTTTTTTATTTTTCTTTTCTGTTTTTATATTTTTATTTTTCTTATAAAGAAAAACAAAATTTTATTTGGTTGACATTTGTAATAAAAAATAAAAAATAAAAACATATTTAGTTGAAATTTATAATAAAAATAATTTAATAATAATAATAAAATATAAAAATAAATTTAAATTATTGAATGAAAATATTTTTATACACTTTAGAAATATGTTATTAATCAATATATTATATTAATTATCTAACGTAAAAAATTTTATTTATAAAACTTGTTTCTAAAATGTAAAAAAAAATATTAATTTTTTATTTTTATTTCTATTTATATTTCCCTAATTTTAAAAATAAAATACAACATAAAATACAACTTAACATATTTTTTTCTCGATTTTTTATTTTAAAATATATATATATATATATAATTAAAAACAAACAGCACTCAATGTTTCGTTGTACAAGCATCCAAGCCATTACCGAAGTGGACCTTAAATGATTAGAAATTCACAACTAGCAGCATGCCACCAGCAGAACACTCATCTTTGTCAGCTAACAAATATTAAATAAAAATAACGTGTTTTGTTCTGTATTAATTTTTTTAGGGTAGAATAATTATAATAAAAATATAAAATATAAATAGTAAATAGTAAAATTTTAAAAATAAAAATAAAAATGGCTAAAAATTATCTACAAACGACAGACAACCACGAAATATTGACACGTGGTTCTTTGAAGATCCCGCGAAATTCCAGGGAACATGATGTGTGAGCCGGCTAGTGGCTACCAAACTTCTCCTGTGTGCGGGGTCCACGGGGTTTTAACTTACGGGACACGTCAGCATTCTAACAACATTTCACCGACATCTGCAAAGCATGTTGGGCCCGTTTCCTAGTACGTGTTCAACTGCCCTTTTATCATGTAAGCCTCGTTGGCGATGACACTACCGTCTGATATAAGGTACGGTCGTGGCCCAATCTCTTCCGTTCAATAAATTACATTTTAGCCGTCCCATGAATCGTTTTCGTTGCTAGGTGTAATCGTGTTCGTTGGACTATGGAGTATTCATTTCGTGTACTTGTTTAAGGACACGAGCTGTTCCACACCATAGTGTTACTTCAAGGTATCAAACAGACGTATATAAAATGATCCTAACTATATGATCGGTTGGTCATAGATATTTATAGTTATAGATTAAAATAATATATATTATTAAAATAATAAATATAATATTATTATATACTCAACATATCATAAATGTTTATGATTTATGTATAGTTTTTCTCATATAAAATATTTTAAAAATTAGGAAGTTACTTATTTAGTAATTTTTTATGGTCGTAAAAAAATAATTTTATAAATTAATTAAAGGTAAAATTGTAAATTTATAAATAAATTAATGGTAAAAATATAAATATGTATTGACAATTTTACCTTTAAATAAAGATAAAATAAGAAAAAAGACAAAAAAAATTTAAATTAAAAATTATAAGTCCTATAGCACTCAAGATGGGGGTGAATTGGGTATTAAAAATTTTTAGCAAACTCAAAACTAGCAACCTAATTCAATTGGAAAACTAAATGCAATCACTAAACCACAATTC
>JAOXYD010007387.1:0-15340 GCA_028565735.1 Pinacopodium congolense | reverse complement strand
TAGTACTTTTATCGAACACTTGGTAAAAGTAAAAAATGTATAAGATTGTAATGATAAAACTAGACTTAGATCACTTATAGAACATAGTGAACATTCTTCCTACTCAAGATATCTTTACAAATAATTAAGTTTAATACCATTTAAATATGTGTTTAAAAAAAGCCCTAGCCCATTCATGGGCCTCTATTTCTAAATATAAGGATAAGATTTTTTTTTTAATATAACAACTTTGAATAACTCTCTAGAAAAATCTATACAATTCCTACTTATTGCTCCACCAATCAAGGAGATGATTAAGCTATCTATAGTTTTCTACTTATCTCCATTATTATGGAGAAATTTCTAGAGAACACTTAAGTTAAATAGTAAAAAGCTCCTGCGTGACAAGGAAGAATAATATGTGCCATTCTTCCTTACTCGAGTTAGCAACACCCTTGTCAGATCTACCTTGCCCCAATGTGCTTATGGAAGTTCCAAAAACTAGGTTCTTCCTTTCCCTCCTTATAAGGGTTTAACTAACTTACAATAAACACATAATGTATCTCAAAATGTTAAGGCAATTTTAGGCAACAAAATATTTTATATTTCTCTATAATCTCATTTGTCAACCCTTACACACTTTGGCATCTAAACTTGATCACCTTTAGCAATGATCATCTCATTTATAAGCCTACATCAACGTGTCCTCCCTTTAATTGCTAATTATCTCAAACTCTTGGTTTATAGGCTACGATCCTCCCTCTCCTTGATATAATCTACCAAAGGAACTCGAAAACTTATGATGGCTTCAATTTTTCCTTCAAGTTAAAAACATTTACCTTGATAATTTCTCCACTTGACTTTAACTTCATCCCAAAGACAGATTTTTTCACGAGAGCTTGACAACTAAATTTCTCTAGTATGGGTATTGTTACCTGATGAAATGGATTCTAGTCACATTGTTTGTCTTCTTTACAAACATGGACTCTTTTTTTTTTTTAAGTCCTTGTATTAAATCCTTTAGTTTTAAAACTCGATCAGGAGTGGACTTTGCACCATCTTGATCTCATGGTCCACCTCTTTCATTATAGGAAGTATTTTTAGTAACTTAGGTGGTGTCAGCTCCTTAAACTCGTTGAGGACATTGGTGACTACTCTTGGTAGCTCCTTTCATATTGAGGACCCTTACTACTCTTTGAAAAGTTATATGGCCAAATTTTTTTTACTTGAAGGTTTGCATCTCTCGATAATGGTACCATAAATTTATTGTCTTCTTCCAAGATGCACACCGTGTTAGCTATTGGAATCAATACCAACTTAACACTATCAAAGAAATTAATGTCAAGCACTATAGAAAAATCATCTAAGGAAATAATAAAAAGGTTAATAGAGTCACACTGCTCATCTAGGCATAAGTTAATACCTTGAGCACTCCCAAAGATGGATGTTATCTTTAGGTTCACTGCTTTACCCAATTTTGGAGGCCATCATTGAATATAAAAGAATGCTTCCTTGTTAGGATTTTAATTGATCTCCAAGAGCAATTAGGAGAACTCTTTCGTGTGAACTCCTATGCTTCCTTCCCTTTTTTTATGCCTTAACTTTTCTCTCAACTCTGCTTAAACATTTTTATGATATAATTGTCACTTAAATTCTCTCTTCAACTCATCCAATATACTAATGATGCAGGTCTCTCCCTCAATATCCTCATATCTCCTTCTCCACCACACCATCGCAATGGCTTTAAGGAAGAGAGAAGCACTATTAATTTTTTTGGTGTGGTCCATATCACCTAGTGCCTTGAATTATTCTATCAAACTTCATACAAAGTTGACCACTTCCTCCATGTTCCTCAAACCCCTTGAACATCTTGTGCTTTGGAACATCCACCTTAAAGGAGTTGTGACTATCATTGAAATGATAGTGCTTCCACATTGAGCAATTGCCTTCTTGGAGATGCTTAGGCCACCCTTTGTCTCCTTTAACTCATTAAAGACTCTCTCGATCTCTTCCCACAATGGTTCAATCTTAAGAAGGACAATTACTTTCAAGGTCTCCTAAAAAAGCACTTCTCTTCCACTCTCAGGCTTCTTGATGCTTTGGCCCATCTAATTAAACTTCTCTTACCTATTGACTATGGCAAGCTCCACCTTTCTAGCATAGCAACAAAATCCATGAGAGCTTCCCTTGACCTTGAGCTCCCTCTATTGGATTGCTTCATTAATTACTCAACATGAGTGTTGTACATATTAAGCTTAAGCTTGGACACCTATTTGCAACTTTTTCTTTAATATCAGTTTTAATCAAATTGATATTTAGCAAAAGAAATGTAAGACACTAGCCAACTCCTTGGGTTAGCTCCTTAGAAAGAATGCTTGTTCAACCTTCCCTCAAATACTTCTTTTAAATACTTCTATTGAATATTTAGAAAAAGAAACAAATTTGAAAGATGGCAATGCAAAAATTAGAAATAGGAGATCTTTGCAAGGAGTGAGTTTGGATACAGTTAAGAGGTTTGTTAAAAAATGAGATCCCTAGTCTCTTTATGATCCCCCACCCCCTCAATGTATAGTTATAGTCATTTTAATTTAATAGCTTATAATGAATCTTTAAAAAAATTCTATATAATTCCTACTAATTACTACACCAATCATTGTACCAAAAAATGACATGGTTAAGTTTTCTAGCGTGCTCTACCTAACTATGGTCTTATAGAGAAATTTCTAGAGAATTCTAGAGTAAATAATCAAAATCTTCACCATGATGAGGAAACTAAAAACTACATAGTGAAAACCAACCTAAGGAGTAAAGCAAAGATCATCATAATGATTATAATGAAAGGCATAGGAATTAAAAATATTTAAGGATTATTTACGTGATTTGCATATGAGATGTGGGTCTTGGAATGATGTAATTAAGGAAAATTCCACAAGAAAGTAATGTGTCTTTTAAGTAGAAAGTGCATAAACTAGAATAAAGGACGTTAAAAGAATCATCTTTTGAAAGAAGATGTTGAAGTGGACAACAAGTGATAGCCCCTTATTTATACATATGTTAGGCATGATTTGGTACTTATTTAATTGAGTTTTGAATCAAAATGCATGTGATTTTTACACATATTAAGTTAAATTCTTTAAATTAGAAGATGATTATATGATATTCTTGTTTGGTCATATTTCATAACACTTTAAAGAGGAATTTGATGCGCAAATAACAAGTGATGGAGCTTTACACTGAATTTCATGGCTAAATAACAAGCAAAGAAGGACCTATAGTGAAAAGGATGAAGAAAGGTAAATGCTAGAAAAATTAGGAGGAGCCCAGGGGATAAACCACACCCTGTGACTCAACCCATAGGTAGTGGCTAGAGAATGGTCACTAGATAATGGTCATGGGGCTCAAAAAAATTAGAAAACTACACCCTATGGTCAGTCATCCACCCACTCACCTTTTAACCTAGTTTTGCTATTTTTTAGGGACTTTTGCCTCCAAGAAGCCACCTAAGATGGGATAACAATTTCCAAGCCATCTCAAAAGTTTTTCATTCAATTTTAAAGAAAAACAAAGGATCCAAACACATTAATCTAAAGATCAAGGATATGATTTTAATCAATAACCATCTAGGAGTAAAGTATTAAACATAAATTCATCATTAGCTTTTCTATTTCCCTATTCTAAATGTTTCTTTGCATGATATATAGGAAGTGTAGAAACTAATCTTTTTATATGATTTGGATTTTTACTAACTCTAGGATGTGGTGTTCTTTTTTATTCTTGATTTAACTTTTGATTCTTAGATTTTACATTAGATTTTTAATGGATATTAATAAATTTTTATTTAAATGCTATGTAAACATAAAATTTGATTCCAAGGTTTTAATTTATGTATCATTTGATTGAAAGATTAGTTGCATGCTTTGGATTACTTTATGGAGAAAATATCTTGCATGGGCACCTAGAGATAGGCTTACATAAGATGTTCAGCATAGGTGTGAGCTTAGCTGTAACAATAGGTTCTATAGAGTGAAGTAATGCATTTAATCATTATTTTGGGACAGATAGCTATCACCAAATTTATTTAATTGAATAGGGTTGTATAACTCAAGTGAGAATGTGATTTACCTTAGCAAATCTAAGGCCTAAAAATTTGAGAAAAGAAACACACTAACATAATTACATGCAGTTTGATGAGCTTCTTGATGAAGATCTATTGCAATCTAGCTATATTATAATTTTGACCAATCTAATCCTAGACCGAATCAAATGCAAGCACACCTTGCCAATAAGTAGTATAAAATTGTAGGAAGTCAAGTATCGTCTCCCTAGGAATCCGAGTGCAATGCTAAGTCAATTAGCAATGATTAGGGTTTTCTTTGGTCAAGTTTGCACTTAAAAAGATAAATAAAAACGATGTTGTTTTATTAACTTTGTTTAAGTGCTATAAATTTATAACTTTTGCTCCTCTTAAGATTTTCTATTCTAACTCCGTCTACATATCTCTGATGGGCATGAAATTTGGTATGTATACTAACATGCTATTTTTTCGCCCCATATAATTTTAGAATGATATGAGTTCTAAAAATTAACGTAATACATCATCAAAGTCCCCTGCACAAAAACTAGTGCTTATTTGAGCTTCCCTTACTCTTCTTTTGATGCATCATTCATGGCTTGTGATATGACCTTGAAATTGGTATGGAACTTTATAAAATGATGTTTTATGTCCTCACATTGGTCCCACACCTCTTTTAGCTCCTAAAGAATCTATAAATAAGGAGCAATCATTTAACTTCCCAAAACCCGATGTTGACGGACTGTCCTAGTATAGTAAAATTGTTTCCATTTGTGTTTTTAAGCTCCTTTTTATTCTTCTCAACCAATTAAGTCCAAATAGCTTTGAACCTTTAGTATAATCAAAATAACTCATAAATAGGACAACTTTATATATATATATATATATATTACAAAGTCAAAACACATTAAAATCTGGCATAAAAACCAATATAAATCACTCCTAAAAACACCCCCACTCTTGAACTACTACCTGTCCTCAAGCAACTACTTAGACACTCCCTTAGAATAAGTTCGAAAGAGTTGAAAGTTAATTGGAATACTAAAACACATATAAATGCAATTGACATAGTAAATATCTCATAACTCCATCATGACAAAGACTCGACTCAAAGCACACACATTCACACTATTAGCCAAATTAACTCCTTATACACAATATCAACCACCCAACTAATTCTATACAAATTGGCATATAAACTTGTTCAAAGGTAACTTGGCTCTATTCTTTTTATTCTTTTTTATAGTGAAGCATTATAGGCTTGCTCAATAATTCACTTAGTCTTTAACATAAAAATAAACACCTTATCATTAAAATCCTTGGTTATTAAACTAAGTCACCTCACATCAACTGCCTTCTAACATCACTCTTTAACTTTAGTCTTTTCATCTATGCGAAGATAGTGGAATGAATTTATTAATGCTCACTTATTCATGCTCTTTCTTAAATTTTTTAACAAAAAAATTCGATTAAACACAAACACCTCCTTCCCAACTTGCTTTAAAATCCATATAGAATGTCTCCAGAAACCTAACTTTGCATATAAGGGTCACCAAAAGCATGTGATCACACCGAATAAAAATAAAATTTAGTAATAATTTAATAGTCATTAAATATTAATCACATCAACTTCATCAACCGCATAAAAGTAAATCAATTAATAGTGAATTAATTTTCAAAGTTATTCCAAGTTAATATAAAAAATAATCACTTTTAGCTCACAATAATTCAGGTAGAGATAAATATCTATTCTACTGCCTTTACCCCTACACTTAAATTGAACATCATCCTCGATGTTATAATAACAATAAAGGAAAGATAATGGAAAAAGAAACTCCTGTGAATATGTTCATTATGACTTTGTAATCCATGCATGCCAAGTAAGAGATAAGAGATCAAATCACGAAGGAAGATTGAAAGTAAAAAGATAAGCACAAATGATAAAAAAGCAGAAATTAAAATCTACGATCCTATAAGAAAACATGTAATTAAACATAAATGGTTGGGTTGCCTCCCAAAAAGTTCTTATTTAAGGTTTATTAGCTATACCTTAAAGTTAGATGATAATTGATCTATATTTCCATTGAATTTATCATATCTAATATGACTTTCCAATAATGAACGAGCCTTAATACCTACTACCAATTTGTTTTCCATTCCTCCAGTTGCTTGTGTAATGTACCTTAACATAGGATTTTGGTACCCAATTTCTTGCCTACAATTAACAAATGTTATACCAATGAAATCAAAAAATGTAGGTATCTATTTTTTCTTCAATGAAGTTGGCAAGATCAACAAATGTTCCCTCCTTCTTAAATTGCTCGCTAATTAGCTCCTCACAACTTTTAAATGAATATTCCTCAACTTTCTCACTTGCCTATACTTTTAGGAATGATGGATATGCCATCTTGCTCATAGCCTACATTTAATCCAACTAGCTATCCCTTCTAAGTCACCAAACTATGGAAGGAAGCTTCTAAATTTGATAGTTGAGCCTCCAATGCTTAATGCTGAGCCTTATTCATGGATATGAATTTATTGATTAGTGCTTCCAAGCTTGACTCCTCTTATTTTTGAATTGATTACTTATTGAGCTTTTTATGTGGATATTGTGTTCTCAAATAGCTATCTCATTCTCAAATCTTCTTCTTTCTATTGATAATAACTTTGTGGAGATGGATAGAAGTAAGCCTAACTAGAAGAATAATTTGGATTATATGTCGAATTATATCTATAGGTTTCGCTATTGTGGCGTTTATAAGCCATCCACTCAACTCTTCTCCCATCAACTGAATCAATTAAGTTGTTGTACCACTAGTATTCTGGATAATCTTGCATGTCCAAGTCGATGTCTACAAACAATCGTAAGAATAAAATAACATTCATAACCTAAAACTTAAACCAAAAACCAAAGAAAAGATAAAAGAAAAAAAAAGCAATAAAATATGTCTAGTTTAACCTTTATCAATATCCCTAGCACTAATAACTAGATTTCCTTACAACGATACCAAAAACTTGTTGCGGCCTAACTATACTATAATTTTGACCAATCCAATCATATACTAAATCAAATGGAAGCACACCTTTTCAACAAGTAGTATAAAATGGTAAGAAACCGAATATGGTCTCCCTAGGAATCTAAGTGCAATACAAAGTTAATTAATGTTTAATTATCTAGACAGCTCTAAATTGATTAAATAAAAGAAATAAAAAAGATCAAATGAAAAATAGAAATAAACAACGTTTAATCTAAACATAGGCTAACGAATTAAGAGTCTAACTAATGATAATTTCACTAGGTATCATATTTCAATGGGTTAATGAATAAGAAATAAATCATTGGACAGATTTAAGGCATTCATCACTAAAATAAGATACAACCATTGGTCATGAAAACACCTTTTCTCTTTCAAACTCAATTAATCTATTTAATAAAAAAAACAAATTGGAATAAAAAGTAAGAACCATAAGAAACTTAAACCTAAGTTCAATAGATCTAACAACTAAAACAAGACTTTAAATTTTGCCCACATCTAAATTTAGTCATGTCACCTAATTTATCTTCTAACAATTAAACATCTATTGTCATTAGTCCTTTCATCACCTAAAAATCTAACTAAGATGTCTAACCATACAAAGATTAGATTAAGCTCTTTAATTAGGCAAAATTCCTCCAAAAACACAAAACACATTTAATCCCAACCCCAGGTAAACAAATTAATCACATGTATTCAACAATACAAGCAAGAATATAACAAGAAAATAGATATCTATTGATGAAAAACAAGATTCAATAAAAAATACTAACAAAGATGAGGGAGTATAACTAAAATTGATCTTTTTCATTGGAATCCCACGATTTAATCCACCTTGGATTTTCTCAAAGTCCCTAATCCACTTGCCCAATGCAAAGAAAGAACAAAAGAAAAATAAACCTAAACTAGAACCCAACTAAAAATAAGAACAAACAAAACTCTCTTCCTTAATCTTCCAAATCTATTTTGAGTGCCTTTTATAAGTGATGAAAATAGGTGTACTTATACTCCCATAAGGGACTACTGAAGTTTAGGAATGATTAGGGTTTTATTTTGTCAAGTTTTCCCTTAAGAATTATAAAACAATTGTTGTTTTACTAACTACATTTAAGTGCTAGAAATTTGCAGCTTCTTCCCCTCTTCGCATTTTCTGTTCGAACTCCTTATATAAACCTTCAATGGTCATGAAATTTGGTATGTAAACTCTTCACATGATGTTCTTGCACAAAAAAAATTTTTATAATGATATGAGCTTTAAAGGTACACTTAATTCATCACCAAAAGACCTACGCAAAAACTAGTCCTTGACTGTGCTTCTTGTGCTCTTTTCTTTATGCATCCTTCATGGCTAGTGATATGGCCTTGAAATTTGGTGTGAAACTTCATAACGTGATGCTTTAGGTCCTCAAATTGGTTTTATACCTCTTCTAGTTCCTAAATAGTGTATAAATAAGGTGCTATCATTTATCTTCCTAATACCCATCGTTAACAGACTATCCTAGCATAGTAAAATTGCTTCCATTTATGTTTTTGAGCTCCTTTTTTATTATTTTCAATTAAATTAAGTCCATATAGCTTTAAAACTGCAATATAATAAAAAGAAATTATAAATAAAAAAACTTTATAGATATTTGAGAGTGATAAAAACATAAAAACATAGCATAAAAACTAATATAAGTCACTCTTAAAAGATCTTAATACCCACATCATTAACTTCTAGAGATTTGTGATACCTTTAAGCTAAATGATGTATCCAAAGAGGATGTTAAAATGCATTTCTCTCTGTTTTTATTATGTAATAAAGTGAAGTTATAGTTAAATTCAAATAAGATTGATTCCATCACTTTATCGAACCACTTAGCCAAGATGTTCTTGATAAGGTATTTGCCTCCCTTTAGATTAGCTAAGTTGTGTAATGAAATTATTTCTTTTCAGTAGTGAAAGTAAGAGAACTTTATGAAGCTTAGGAATGTTGCAAGCATAGGGTTAGGAAGTCCTGCATCATGGTTTCGACTCGGTTATGTTTATGAAAACCTTTCATAAAACTCTTAATTTTTCCATAAACTAACTGTAGACACGTCATTTACATGTACAACAAGTTTCAAGATTACTAAGTAGTTATAGGAACTTATTGAGAATATAGCCATAAATATCTACCAATGGGGAAGTGTGAGGTACAGGCAAAAACCTAGTGAATGACTACACAATAGAGATTTCATAGCCTTATTACATCCTAAGGTGGAGGCCTTTAGGAGAAAGCAAGAGAATATGATAATTGCATCGACCTCAGCTCAAGAAATGATTTATGACTTATATAAAGGTAACCATCCTAATCATGAATATCAATCATCAAGAGTAGCAAGGTAACTAGAATAAGGTGATTATATGGATAATCTCCAAAATAATTTCTACAATAACACCAATAATTTATGATGGGAAAATCATCCTCACCTTTTATAAAGAGTAATAGATTTGTATTAGAGTATGTTTGTTTACCTGTTAAGTATGTTATTATATGTGTTTAGGATGATAATGATGTCTTTATTACTTATAGTTATCTTCTTTTAATGTCCTTGATATTGCTTATGTGTTTTGTGCGATAAGAGTTTATATTGGGCATGAATTTTATAATCTTTGTATGGAGACCTAATGTGTTTTCTTATAAAGTTAAATTAGCTAGAAAGAGGACAACAAGGTGAGAATATTGGAGAAAACAAATGAATCACGGTCATGACAAATTGTCCAAGAACTTTGCAAGCTTCTCTATCAAGATCATGATATAAGTCATGATTGTGACCTTCATAGCATCATGGATGATGTAGTTTCCACATGTTTCGGAAGTTTAAAGTATTTTAAAACACAAGATCACTTGGAAAACCCTAACAGCTGCTTCAAAAAGGTTAAGAAGTATTTAATGAAAAATATAAACAAGTTAGGCGGCTAGAAAATGGGAAAGAATAAGGATGAAATAAGGAAATCATTAAGATCAATCTAAGTTTCTAAATTTTAGGCATAAGGGCTAGAATTGAAGAATCATCTAGTTATAACCTAATTTATTATCTCTTTTCTTTCATACCTTTTTGTATACTGAATCTAAATATTATGGGATTAATTTACATCACAGAAATCTAATTTTTTTGCTAATAATTAGCTTTTTATTGCTTTATTAACCCTTTATCTTATTAATTTAGTACAATATGCTTTGTGGTGTTGATTGATTTTACAATTGACGTGAATAAGAGATTATATCATACATCTTTATGATGCTGTATAATAAAAGTTGGTTAACAGAAAGTTTAAGAGAGATCTTAACTATTCATTAATTAGCCCTTATGGTTGCTTCAAAATTAGTTAAATATTTAGGAAGGGTTTCGAAAGAGATTGTAATTCAATTCCTATCTAGTTCAATTAGGAGCATTTGATTAGATATTACGATAGGGTAATCAAAACCTTAATATTTCTAGGATATATAGTATTAAAAAGATAAAGCAGCGGGAAAGAAAAACAAGGTTAGAAGTAATTCCTATTATTTATCATAGTTTCTCTCAACTTTACAGCTGCATCTTGGATTATTCAATTGTTAATTTATTTTTGTTTAGTTTGTTTTAGTTACATCAATTATATTGTGTGCCTTAAACAAAATGTAACTCCAATTGTTAGGTAGCTAATATTAATCCCTATAGGAATGACATTACTTATACTAAGTAATTGTGATCCATATACTTGTGGTATAGCATTAAACTAGTAAACAGATTTTTCAAGTCATTATTAGGAATAGTCGTTTTAGCATCTTGACTTATTTAAGTTTTTTTTATTTAAGGAATTTGATAATTTTCCTTGTGTGATTACAATTGCATGACCACAAGGATCGTAAGGAGTTTAAATAAGCTTGCAGATGAAAATTTTTTTGACATTACAAAGAAAGAGAGAGGGAGATCAGAGCAAAGCACTAAGAATGAATAGAGAGAACAATCACAGAAGATGGAGACCAAATAGAGCAGCAGAGGAGCCTTATGGATTTCTTAAGGCCTGGATTAAATGCTAATCAAGAAGGGATTATAAGATCGGTTGTACAGGCCAATAATTTTAAGATAAAACTGATGTTGTTTAACACGTTGTAAACTAATGTTCAATTCTATATTTGGGCAAAGAAGACCCCTATGCACATCTAGTAAAAATTTTATAAATATGTAGCCACTTTAGATACAATGGGCTATTAGAGGATGTGGAAAAAATGAGATTTTTTCCTTTTACACTGAACAATCGAGCTAAGGCATTGTTAAACTCTCTCAACTTAGAGAATGTAACAATATACGAGTTACTAGTGTAAGCCTTTCTCACTAAATACTTCCTATTAATTATAACTATAAGAACATCAAGGATATTACAAATTTCTAACAAAGTGATGGAGAGTCTTTGTTTAAAGCATCATAGATATTTTAAGATCTACAAAGGAGTTGCCCTGACTAAAACTCGTAAAGGGAGTTCTTATTGAAAGCATTCTACAATGAGGTTAATAAAAATGCAAGAGATAATATAAATGTAGTAGTTGGACTTTCATTGATGATGAAGACAATAGATGTTGCACATGACTTGTTAGAGGAGATGGTAAATAATAGTTGCCTTTGGACAATGGAGAGGAGAAAGCAATAAAATGTTAAAGAATAGAGGGGAATCTTGCAAAATGACATGTTTACAAGCTCAAATTTCAGCCCTTATTATGAAATTAAGTAACTTACAAGCTAGTTCTTCCAATTTAGTGAAGGTAATTGTAACATGGACATGAGAGGTGTGGGCAAGGAAGCCATATTACATCTTATTGCTTTTTAATGGGAAACAGCAACATCAAGCACGTTAACTAGATGTGAGCTAAGCAAATAGGAGATAACATTTCATATTATAACACCTATAATCTAGGGTGAAAGAGCCATCCAAATTTTTCTTAAACTAATAATGCGAGAAATCATATGAAAACACAAGGCCTACCAAGTTATTACTAGGATAGGCCAAGGTCCTTAGAGTCAAAGATAGATAAGTTAATGGATGCTAAGCTCAAATTTTGTAAGCTAATATGAAAATTAAAAGAGAATGGAAGCCTAATTCGATCAAATAGTAAAGAACCATGCCTCTTTCTTTCATAACTTGGAGGTTTAATTTAGGCAACTTGTCTACGCATTGCCAATAAGGAGAGCAGGGAGTCTCCTAACTAGCACAAAATCAAATATAAGAAAGCAACTGAAGACTATAGAATTATAAATAGAAACAAGTTAAAACAACCAATAAAGAAGAGAGTTATAGCCTACAAAAAAGGAATCTAATAAAAGGTGGAGGAAGAGAATGAAGAGAAGCATTATGTGCCACCACAACTTATGCTCTAAAAATCCTATTCCTATAAGTATTAAAGAATAATCAAATGGATAAACAGTTTGCCAATTTTTTACAAAAGTTGAAGAAGTTTCATATCAACTTATCCTTTTTAGAGAACATGCCCTAGCATGCCAAATTCTTCAAGGACATCTTAACTGGCAAGTAGATTTGGGAGGACAACAAAATGATGTTGTTAACAAAGAGTTTTAGCTGCATAATTAGTAGCCACATGCCCTCAAAATTAAAATATCTAGGGAGTTTCACTATTCCTTTTGTATTTGGTAATCTTGAATTTTCCAGATGTTTAAGTAACCTAGGGTATAACATTAATATAATACCTTTGTCCATTTTTAGGAAATTGAGTTTAGGTGGCATTAAGCCAAAATCTATGCTCATCCAGTTAGTGAATCAATCAATCAAGAAGTCATTTAGAATGGTGGATGATGTTTTAGTAAAGATGAACAAGTTTATCATTCTGGCATATTTACTTGTGCTAGATTTTATGGAAGATCGAAACTATCCATTGATTCTTGGGATTCGATTTATTAACACTGGAAGAAAATTAAATGATTTTCATGATAGGAAGTTAGGTTTTAGGATTAACCTTGTGGAGGGGTGTAAGAAAGTGGAAGAGAGACAAAGGAAATTGAATCCAAACATGAAAGAGGTGGTTAAGAAGGAAGTGGTGAATATATTAGATCCAAGAAATCTTTGTCCCATTTCAAAGAGTGAATGGATGGATCCGGTGTAATGTGAGCCAAAAAAGAGGGGCATGATGGTGGAGGAGAGTGATAAATGTGAATTGATTTCTACTACAACAGTCACATGTTGGAAGGTTTGCATTTTCTCTATGAAGCTTAACTTAGTGACCAAGAAGGACAACTTTTCATTATCTTCTGGGGACAAAATGATTGAGAGAGTAGCTGGACATACTTCCCATTATTTCCATAATGGGTACTTAGGTTACAATTAGATTTTTATATATCTAGAAGACTAAGGGAAGATCACATGCATACGTCCCTATGGAACTTTTACATATTGACAAACAACCTTTAGACTTGGCAATGCATCATCAACTTTTCAAAAGTGTATGATGGCAATGCTTGTAGTTATGACTGAAGATATTATGGAAGTGTTTATGGTGATATTTTGATCTTTTGAGACTATTTTGAGAATTGTGTGAAAAATCTAGATGTAGTGCTTAATAAATGTAAGGAATCACATTTGATCTTTAATTAGGAAAGATGCCACTTTATAGTGCATAAAGATGTAGTCTTAGGACATACGATATCAAGTAAGGACATAGAAGTGGATAGGGCCAAAACAAAAGCCATTAAGAAGCTTCCACCACCAAGCAATTTCAAGGGCGTGAGACAATTTTTCAGACATGTATGACTTTATCACTGCTTTAGTACGAATTTTTCTCTTGTTTTTAGACTCCTTCCAAATCTATTTATTAAAGATGCACCTTTTCACTTTGATGCTAATTATCTAAAAGTTTTTAAAAGGTTAAAGAAGAAACTTATCTCAGAACCAATATTTACAACACTGGAATGGTTCTTACCATTTGAGGATCATGTGTGATGATAGTGACCCGGCATTAGAATTTATTTTAGGACAGTGAAAGGACAAGAGCTTACATGTTATCTCCTTTGAAAGCAAGACCTTCGTAAGAGCACAATTGAATTACATCATAATTGAAAAGGAATTACAAGCACTGGTATTTGCTTGTGACAAGTTTCAATCTTATATTTTAGGATCAAAACTTAATGTTTATACAAACCATATGACATTACGATATATTTTTGTGAAGAAAGCTGCAAAGACAAGGCTTATCGAGTTGGCGATATGGTTTCAAGAGATTAATATTGAAATTAGAGATAAGAAAGGAGCAAAGATTGTGGTGGATAACCATTTGTCCTATCTTGATGGAGGGAAGGTGAAACAAGGAGAGGAGATTAATGGGAAGTTTCCTAACAAATCCTTGATAATGGTAAACCACTTATTTGTTTAATGTTTTGCTAACATCGCAAACTATATTCCAGATGTTGTCATTCCGGCTAATTTGTAGTATTGTAAAAGGAAGCGAGATCTATTTAAACGCACTTATTATATATGGGAAGAACCTATTTTGCATAAAATTTGTTCTAATGGCTTGATTTGTAGTGAGGAAGAGATGACTGAAATATTAACTCAATTTTATAATTCATTTCATGTAATACATTATAGAGCGATCAAGACGATAGCTTGTGCACTAGATTGTGGATTCTTTTGGTCTAACTTTTTCAAGGATGCTTGTGAATATGTGACAAATTCTCATAGAAACCTACAAGCTATAAATGTCTTAAAGAGAAGTTAGATGTCTCTTTCCATCATTTGGAGGTTAAAATGTTTGATGTATGTGGGTTGGACTTCATAGGACCTTACTCATCCTATGTTAGTGATTGTTGCGTTGGTTAGGTGACTTTCAAATTAACGGGCATTCGAAATGATTTTTATTTTTTAAACCAACGTACTTTTAAGGCAAGTGCACCTATCACAAAAGTAATAAAGAGGAGTAAATTTTAAAACTCCAAGGGTCGATCCTACAGGGAAAAAGGTTACTTAATTACCAGGTTGATCAGATTACAATTATTTAGGAAAATCCAAATAAATTGATTGAAAATTGGAAAAAGGCTTAAAACTTGGATATTTTGGCTTAAACACTTCGAAAACAATTTTTAATTGATTCTGAAAAATTTTAAAAATTACCAAATGATTAAAGGAGCTATGGATTTGATGTTTAATGAGTTATTCAAGTTTAAAAACATATTTTATGTCTGATTAAAGCCCTTCACGAAATCAAAACAAAGCTATGGTTAAGTCTTTGCTTTTTCTCCATTTAATC
>JAOXYD010007376.1:0-15341 GCA_028565735.1 Pinacopodium congolense | reverse complement strand
ATACCTTATTATTTTACATGTATTGTTATAAGAATACATTTTAAATTTATTAATATTATTTTTACTTAATAATAATTCAATATTTTAAGAATATTTATAAATATTATGTCAAAATAGTCATTTATGAGATGAATCTATATTAAAATTTTCAAAATATGTTATTAATATAATTTTTTTTACATTTTTCAGTTAAGTAACTAAGATTTTAAAACCTTTTCAATTGAGTGATTAACATTTAAAAAATTAATCAAAAAAGGTCAAAAAAGTTGGAGTGGGTCAGGTCGAATCAAGGTTATTGGGCTGGATCGGGTCAATGAATAACGACATTAAGTTTTTTCACTCAAGTGGTTAACTTTTTAAATGTTAATCACTCAATTGAAAATTTTTAAAACTTGATCACCTAACTGAAAAAATCTTAAAGACTTGATCACTTAATTGACTGTTATCCCAAAATGTTTATAACAAAAAATGAAAACTTAAACAATCTGGAAACAAGGTATTTAAATGCTTAACTAAACCTAAATCACATAATTAGAAGGATTAAAATCAAAACAAAAATGAAATCTAACATAAACCCTAAAGAACAAGAAGAAAAACTAAGAAGATGGAATGATTTTCCAAGAAAAGAGAGTGTGGCTATTGGGGAATGAGGCTTCATACCTTCATTTGTTCCTTTTATACACCACTCTGGGATTTTTAGATGTTTTCAGAGTGAAAAGACCATGTTGCCTTTTTTTTTTTTCGCTGATAGTGACCAATATAGCGATCTGGTTTAGCAATATGGTAGGTTAGCAACCCATCTTTTTGGTCCTGAAATATAAAGGCATACGACAGGCTAGGTGGACCCGTCATATAGGTCATAAACCCATTGTATATAGGGTAGAATATAGGCCTTTGCTCCATTTTTTTATCCAAATCACTTCCAAACTTCTTCTTTTTCACTTGTATTTATGTTCCATGATTAAATCTGCATGCAAATTTAAAAGGAACACAAATTCGGCATTTAAACACAAAAATGGGATTAAAATCACATTAAAATGCATATGAAAACTTAACATATTTCAATCCTATCAAATACCCCCCACACTTGAACTATTACTTATTCTCAAGCAATGACTCAAACACTTAACTTAATCAATTCCAATCAAGAGTTAATATCTAATTGAGTACAACAAAAATCCATCATTGTTTTTAATCCAATTCACAAATTTCAACTTTATCATGATCAAAAACAAGTTAATCATAAGCAAAGAACACAGTTAGTCAAAAAGTAACCTAATATGTATAATATCTAACATTTAAGCCATTTTTCATAAGTTATCACACAAACTAATCAAGGATTCTCAAAACGATCAAATATAAATGAGAAAACGATACAATTTGAGATTTAAGCAATACTTATTTGATAGGTCATCTAACTTTTAAAAGCGAAGATGAACACTTGTCACCTGATTACTAAGTTAGATCACCATCTCAAATGACTAATAGCCCCACTCATAACTTCAACCTTATATTAGGTTGAAGCCAGCAGAGTGAGAACTGCTCAATGCGCATAATATCATCAAAGAACAAAGATGATTTTTATTCAATAGGAAAAAAAAAAGACACTTTCAATAACATAATAACAAGAATGCTCTTCTTTTTTTCATTTCTTTTTTCTTTTTTCTTGTTCTTTTCTTTTCTTTCCTTTTTCTCTTGTTTCCCTTTTTTTCTTTTTCCTTTTTCACTTTTTTTTCTTTTGACACTTTATTCTAAATATCCCGTTTCACATTCATATGATAAACCATCTAAAATGGAGTTAAACATTAAATATCATATAAACGGGTCACTAAAAACACATGTAAGACATTCAAAAGAAAAGGACAAACGAAAAAGATTTTAAAGTTAGCATCATTTCAAGAGCTAAGTAAAGATCCTCAAATTAAAAGCATAAATTTTCTTCAAGTACCATAATTAACTATTGACTAAAAATCAGAATCAATGCAAGCTAACATATTCAAATCATCACCATCAAATTCACAATAACTCAAGTATGTAAAAATTTCAAACTTGCCCCACCCCACACTTATAATGGACATTATCCTCAATGTTCTAATTTAATGAAAGCACAAAGAAATGGGATTAAGAATGCTCCCTTGAATGAGGCAATCCTTGAAGTGCTTGAAAGAGACATGGCCATCCACTTTTGCTCCCACTTTTGGCTTCTACAAAATAAAACCCAAAAAAAAAAAAGAACTCAAAGAAAACAACATAAAGACTTGTTTAACCGAAAAGAAAGGACACAAAAACTTATTCCTTGTTTAGTTGATTTTCTATTTTTGGTTTTCGTTTCCTATATTTCTAAACATAGAAACAAAAAAAACAGCACAGAAACCCATAAAAAAATACATTAATACAACAAAAAAATTTTAAAAACACATAAAAACCAATATAAAACATAAAAACTACAACCAACAACCCAACTATACATGCCCTTAAAAAAAGGTTGTGTTGCCTCCCAACAAGCACTTAGTTAAGGTTATAAATTGGATGTTTAAATGGGTGTTTGAACCTAATGGGAAACATTCTCAAACTCATAGATAAGCTTGGAGCAGCTTCCTCTAAACTAGGATCAGCAATTGGATGTCACATAGCTTTGGAGGCATGAAATTGAATCGTCTCATCATTAAATTCCAAGGTCTACTCTCTAGTATGTACATCTCCCTTATCTTAGGATGGTCTCTGTAATAATATCGCCAGTAGGTGTGGAGAATCTTCATCCTTCTTGCCACCTTTGACCTCTAGCTTGCTCGCCCACAGCTCTTCCAAAAACTTCACTTCTTATGGCTTTTGATTGCTCCTCTTCTCTTCTTCTTCCTCTTGCATTAACCTGCTAGGAAAACGAAGCAAAATTCGATTAACAATAGCATGAAATGTATCACTTACCTTAGGAGGTTGTGCACCCTCCTTCCTCTCCTAGCTTCTTTTGCTCTTCCTCTAGTGATTTTATGTGCTGCTATTATTTTCCACTCTCTAAGGAATTATGACACACCTCCTCCTCTAGTGCTCCCTCAAGTTGGCTAAGCATGCTTGTAGAAACTTGGATTTTATGCTCTGAACCATCTCTACTAAGTGGCAACATCTTTAAACTACTTCTTATCCCCTGCCAGAACTGAAGAGTGCTCGTTGCTAAACTACTTATGATCTTCTCCAATGACATCCAATCTTAGTGGCGATGGTGGAGGTGGAGGCATGGATTGAAAGTGTGGCTAGTCTTACCTTGTTCTTCATCAATCGGTACTTGCACAACTAATGATGTGAAATTCGCCATGTGATGCTCTAACCTAGAAGTAGAAAGACATTAGAAGTCATTATTAAGCTAATAAGAATACGAATCAAACTCAAAAACACATTACTAATAATTCATGGCCGCTTAAAAGTTCGTAAAATCAGAAAATCCTGTGAAATTAAAAAAAACAGAAGACAAGATGACCACAATCAACAAAAATTAAAACTAAAAATAAAACTAAAAACAATGATAACATAAGAAATAGTTAAAATGCAAGCGTCAACTCCCTAGCAACGGTGCCAAAAATTTGGTGGCTTGTCACAAGATTATAAAGTAATAAAATACCTAACTAACCAAACTAACTATATAGTAAGATAAATCAAGGTCGATTCTACAGAGAGCTAGTTGTACTTATAAGATATCCTAGGATTACGCTTAAAAGAAAAACAAAATAAAAACAATCCCTGGATATGAAGGACTAGAAAAGATAAGAAATGAAAACAAAACTCTAAGGATACAAGCCACAAAGAAATAGATAACAATAAAAGAAAGATGTGCAGAAGATATATCTGGGATTCAGGATTTATAATTGATCCTTAAAACATAAAGATTGTGATTGGTCTAAGATGCTAGCCTATAAATTCAAACAAACTCTTGAATCCTTAGTTCCTCCGATCCTAGATAAATCCAAAAAGTTCTGAAAATATTCCTAACTATGCAACAATCTAAAATAAGCTCTCTAGATTTAATAGCGCAACAGCATTAAGAACTAGAGAACGACTAAACTAAGTCACAATCTTGCAAGCTTGGATTGTGTAACCTAGAGAATTGAGATCCTAGATTAATTAGTTAAGTTCACTAACGAAACCAATTAACTTATTGCTATTTACGGAAATCACTATGATTATTACGAATCGCAAGTTCATTCCTAGTAATTGAACTAAAAATTATACCTAGGATGATCAATCATTTCTATTAATAACTAATTTATGTCATTTAACTGAAATTCCAATTTAACCTTGAACTAAAACACAATACCCAATCAATTCTCGCAATTATTCATTCCTAAGCCCATCAATATCTTCCAACCCTAAGGAAAATTAAGCTACCATTATGAATCCTTTGATATTTTCTAAGGTCAATCCTATAGCATTTAATGCTCTCTAAGAACTCTCAACAATCTCTCCTCCATCGTGTCACTTAATGATGATGAAATGATAATAGATAATTGAGATAGAAGTCTCAAAAATGCATACTTCAAATTAGATGGGAGAGACTTTAGTTCAAGAGTCGAAGGCTCTCAATTGGTGGTCTTGAAAGGGATTGAATTGTCCTACCTAAAAACTTAAAGCTTCTAGATTGTAACTAGTTAGAAGACTCCTTGCCAACTTCTAATTCTTTTAACACTTCCTTGACTCCCTCTCCCTTATCTTCTTATGAATTTAAATGAATCAAAGCCTTTTGCAATGAATCTAAACAAAGGTATTCAAATGGATTAATTGGAGTAGAATGAACTCCAATAAAGTTACATTAATCCAAGGTGGATGGATGCTTCATTGTTTAAAAAATTTTAAACTCAATCTCTTCATCTTGAAGCCTGAGAATGAACTTTCCACCATGTATATCAATCAGTGCTCTAGCAGTAGTCATGAATAGTCTTCCTAAAATGATAGGCGTTATACTATCCTCTTCCATATCCAAGATAAGGAAATCAATATGGAATATGAATTTATCAACCTTAACCAAAACATCCTTGATGATTCCTCTTAGATAGGTGACTTATCTATCTGCCAATTACAATGAGATAGTAGTAAGTTTAGGCTCCTCTAATCCTAACTTCTTGAAAATTGATAAAGGCATTAAATTAATACTTGCCCAAAGATCCATTAAAACCCTATCAATTTGTAAGCTACTAATTGTGCAAGGAACGGTAAAACTATCAGGATCCTTGAGCTTTGGAGGTAACTTCTTCAAAAGGATAACAGAACATTCTTCATTAAACTTAACTGCCTCATATTCTTCCAATCTTCTTTTCTTGAACAAGAATTCCTTTAAAATTTTTGCATAAGAAGGCATTTGAACAGTTGTCTCAGCAAATGGGATATTGATATGCAACTTCTTAAACATCTCTAAAATTTTCCTAAATTACTTGTTCAAGTTTGTATTCTTCAAACATTGAGAATATGATATCCTAGTTATACATTTGGATCAGCAAATAACCTAGGTGGCTTATCATTACTTATACCCTCATCATCCTTTTGTTTCTTCTTTTCTTTTTCTTTAACTCTCTCTCTCTTCTGTCATGTCTTTCTTCTTTTCTATCTTCTTCACCCTCTACCATCACTTGCTTACCCTTCTCTTCTTCCTTCTTCCTTTCATTTTCAATCTCTTTTCCACTTCTTAAGGTAATTGCCTTGGCATGCTCTCTAAGATTGGCTTCAAATGTGCTAGGAAGCTTATTAGGTATCTTCTCCTGTAAAAGTTGAGAAATCTGTCCAACTGAAGTCTCCAAATTCTTAATTGATGCCTCATGATTTTGCATTCTAAACTAATTAGATTAAATATACTTAGGAACTGTTTCTTCAAAATTTGGTGCTTCTCTTTGAAGTTAGTTAGCTCTAAAGTCAGGTAAAGGTGCTCTTTAAGGATTACTTTGAATTTATTGAGCTGGTTGTAGGTAGTTTTGATTGTTACTCCATGAAAAGTTAGGATGGTTCATCCAACCAGGATTATCAGTATTTGAAAAAGGTTTCCTCTTTACCTATTGAAATTGCTAACAAATTGGGCTTGTTCTGGTTATCGGGCAAAAGGACTTCCTTCTTGATACTCTAATGATGTATGAAAGGTACTACCACAATTTTCACATTCCAACTTATGAGAACTACTACTAGCTCCAGTCATCAAATTACCAATCTTCTTGTTAGTACTTCCAATTAAGCTATAAGAGCTACTATGTCATTAATTGCATGAACACCATGTAGCTTCTTTGGATGACGTTATGAATTATACTGAAAATTATTGATAGCCATATCCTCAATCAGATTATAAGCTACGATCGCAGTCTTGCACATTAGATTGCCTTCGATCATAGCATTAATGATGCTATAGGTTGAAGGTGTTAATCTAGTGTAAAAGATATCGACTTGCTACCACATATTAAATCTATGACTTAGACACTTTGCAAGCATCTCTCTAAACCTCTCCCATGCCTGATATAGACTTTCATTTTCATTTTCGCTATCTTGGCATATGGGAAAATTTTAGTAAGGAACAACTTTATTAATTCATCTCATGTAGTAATGGAACCAGATTGAAGTGTTGAAAACCAAGCTTTTGCCTTGTATCTAACTGACAAAGGAAAAAGTCTATGTCTAATTGCATCATCAAAGACCACATTGCTCTTAAAAAGATCACAAATTTAATAAAGTTTTGCAAATGTTTATTAGGATCTTCTAAAACTGAACCTTCAAATTATGAGGACTTAATCATTGAGATGATATTATGTGGGATTTCAAAATTATTTGCATTAACTCTGGGCTTCACAATGCTAGCCACATGTCTACCTATGTTCCCTAAAGCTAAGTCTATCATGGTTGGTTTTCTATTTTCTACTTGAGGTCCTACAACTACACATTCCTCGGGGTCTATTTCTATAGGTTCTGATTCAGTGTCTCTCAATGTTCCTACCTCTAAAGGATCAGAGTTTTGGATCAAAGTCTACTGGTTCGGGATTGCACCCCTGAGTATGCATACAAATTTAAATAAAATACTAAATTAAATTAAATAAACAAAGAAAACAAATAAACTAAGCAAAAAGCATCAAAAGTACACCAAGTAAAATAAATACAAAATAAATATAAAAAATTCAAAAATATATATAAACAGAATTTTAAAGTCATAAAGTAATTGACACTAATTATCCTAATATTAAGGCCATGGCAACAACACTAAAAACTTGTTGTGTTGGTTAGGTGACTTATAAACTTTAATGATTTTGAAACTAATTTACTTTGAAAACCAACGAAATTAAGGTAAGTGCACCTATCGCAAAAGTAATAAAATGGAGTAAATTTAAGACTCTGAATATCAATCCCATGGGGAAAATGACTTAATTACTAGATTGACTATATTACAATTATTTGGGAAAATCCAAACAATTTGATTAAAAACTTGAAAATTGCTAAACTAGTCTAACTTGGCTTAAATACTTCAAAAATGATTTTTAATTGCTTCTGAAAAATTCTGAAAATTATAAAATGTGTAAATTAGCTAAGGATTAGGTGATTGATGATTTAATTAAGCTTTAAACACATTTAAGGTCTGATTAAAGTTTCTTCACAAAATCAAAATGAAGTATGGTTAAGACTTTGATTTTTCTCCATTAAATCTTGTTTAAAGTTTAGTTATGCTTCAAATCAAGTAAATGGGCTTTAATTTCAAGAAGATGTGTTCTGAAAAATTAATCTTAGAACTCTAACTTTCACAAAAAAATTCAGGTTTGGTATTACAAGGATTAATTCGTATTGCTTACTAATTTTTCTAACAATTTAAGATGATTTCTTAACCTTAACTTTCTTAAACACTAATCTTAAGTGGTCAGCCTAAAATCAGTTCATTTAGTCCTTCAATAAACAAAATCCAAATCCTTTAACATGTCTTTAAGCTCTTTTAAATCATAGAAACATTAATGCTTAGCAATAAAAATGATTTAGCCACACATCTTGATCAAAACATACGAAACATACAACTTATGCAATATATCTTAATAAATCTATAAAAACAAGCTGAAATAATAAGTTTAAAGTATACAAAACAGGTTTGTAAGACTTCTAGACACGTCTTGTAACTCCCAACTTGATCTGGAATACAGCACAGCCTCTGAATCGATTTAAACTTATAGAAAAATCAAAGAAAATACAAGGTTATAAGCATAAGTACAAGTACTTTGATTAATCTGAAAATGGAACAAAATAAGTGAATATGAGTTTAAAACCCCCTTATATGATTCCTAGACTCATATATGAGTCTTAACAACAAGCTCCAATGTTTAGAAAGTCAGAAAACAACAAAAACAAATGTAAACAAAGTGTTTGAAGCTTAGATGATCTAAGAACAAATCAAGAGAGAAGCAGAAGTGTCTTTCTCTTGTTTCAAATCTATTTTCTCCCTCTCCATCCATGTTTCTTCTGTGTTTTTTGCTTTTTTTAGGACCTCAAGACCCCCACTTGGTGCTTGTAGACAATGGAATTGATTAGAGACACGCTACAGCCACAATCTTGGAGTTGAGAGTGGATATCATTGACTGATGCATTTAATGGCACCTTGTCGAACTACAACGGCACCCTGATAGCCCGCCGTTATGCACGTATCCTAACTCCTTAAATGACACCATGTCCTTCCATAAATGGGACCCTGGTAGGGTGCCATTTATAGGCTGAAATGGGGCGATTTATTCTAGTTTTTACTCCAATCTCCATCTTTAAACTCCATCCTACAAATTAAACATAACAACACATAAATTTAACAACTAAGCACTGAATTAGGGGTTATAATTTAACAAATTAACTATTAAAACTCTATCAATTTGACCCCTAACATAAATATATCTGGATCTTAACACTTAGGAGGTAATTCCTTTTAAAGCACAACAAATACATTTTTACTCAATCGCACTTTCTCATTATCACTTAACTTTATTTTTAAGGTATAAAGTTCTTTAACAAATTTAGCATAATGATGAATTTGTTTAATAACATTAAGTAAAGGGTTATTTACATGTACTTTGTGAAAAGTTTCAAGAATTTCTTTCTCTTACTCCTCTTTCTTTGACTTAGCAAAATGACTAGGAAAAGAGGGTTGCACACTAAACTTTACCCCAATTACTATTACTGTTTATTTTCACTATAACTTTAACACAATTATTGCTACTGTTTAGGCTCATAAAGCTGTTTATATGGCTAGAAATTTAAACTTACTTGTTTTCTCTTATTGTCGTTATAATGAAGGTTTGGATGATCTTACCAACTCGAATTATATGTGTTTGAGAACGGGTCATACTTCTTTTGAGGTCGTTTAAGAAAAGCAATCGTCGCTTTGCCTTGTTCAACTTGGACTTCTTGCAAGGTAAGACATATATTTGTGGAGTGACCAACTATAGAACAAATATCACAAGTTTTAGTTTCCTCTTTTCTAGATACCGCAAGGTGGAATATTAAAGATATTAAATAATCAAATCTTCTTTCCAGCAATGATACTCATATCTCATTAACATGTCTTGAATTATAATCATTTTGAGTTTCAAATTTTTAAGAGTTGGAAGTCATAATTAATATTAAATCTCGTATAGCTGCTAGTATTTTATCAACTAAATCTCATCCACTTGCATCATTAATCATACTCCTCTCAATTGGTAAAAGGCCTTTATAAAAGTTTTGAATTAACAATTGGTCACTTATTTGGTGATGAGGGCAGCTTGCACAAAGTTTCTTAAATCTCTCATAATATTCATATAATGACTCTCTAATGTGTTTTTAGATTTCACAAATTTCTTTTTTGATATTAACAGCTCAGAAAGCTAGGAAAAACTTCTTCAAAAATAACTTCTCATCTCTATCCATATTGTGATACTTCCAGGAGGTAAATAATACAACTAATAGGCATCATCTTTGAGAGAAAATGAAAAAGCCCTCAGTTTTGTCTATTCTTCGGTAACATTAATAAGCTTTATTTCCATGCAAACTACATCAAACTCCATCAAGTGTTCATAAGGATGTTCTCTTGGAGTGTCTCGGAATATGGGTAACAAATGAATCAATTTTTTTAGCTAAAAAATTTTATTGTCACCTAAATTTAGAAAAGTAATGCAATGAGGCTATTGGTCTTTAACTAGAGTAGCAGTTAGCTTAAACTACGGTTGGTAGCCATGTTCCATTCTCTCTATCATTCCTCTCTTAATGGTTGTCATTTTTTTCCTTTGTTTTCTTAGTGCCTTTATTGTTTTCTTTATTTCAAGCATGAACTACAAATTTTTAGATTAGTTTAAGCATGTAACGTACATACACCATCAAAAATTCCGCAATAACAACGTCAAAATTGAATGTTATTGCCGTAATAAATTATAAAAGAAATCAACTTTGTACAACACAGATTAATGTAATAGTGGAGAGTTGGGATCATTCTCATGAGGAATTTTCACATTAGTAGTTACGCAATAAAAAGAGGGAGTTTTAAATCATAAATTAAATAGAATTTAATTAAAATTAAATTAAAAAGAACTAATGAAAAAATAATTAAAATTTAACAATCAATAATAACAAATATTGGTATCCGATCTCCATCATTATTGAATTTATGTTAATCATCGACACTAAATATAACTAATTTATTATTCAAGTATTCATCGTGGTAATTTTCTTTGCCTACCTTCTCTTATATTTAGTTAACTGAAACATTTATTCAAATTAACTCTTATTAATCAAAAAATTGGATATAATTTTAGATTTAATTAATTAATATCTTTACGAATCAAGAAGATAGACTAACTAGACAATATACATACGATATATATTTAGTCTAGAAAATTTTTTTCCTGGAATCATGTCCCTAACGTAGTAAATAAAAATCTTATTTGTTATTTTTTATTTAAAATATTGAACATCGACCTATTTAATCTAGTAATTGATTGAATAAATCTATATACTAATTACGCACCTAGCAATAAAATTCAAAAATCAAATAATAATGCAAAAATAATAATTGATACTTAACTAATGAAGAAATTCAATTAAAGAGCAAAGGTCTCACAATAATCAAAGTTCAATAACTAGAATTTTTTTAACTAAGAAATAAATTTAGTTACCCAACAATATGATTTTTCCTAGCTAATTAATTTTCTCTTTTTCTACAAAAATGGTCTATAGCTTTTTCTTCTTTTGTTATAGCTGTCGTCCTTCTTTTGTGTCCAACTCACATTTCTTTTATTGGATATTTTATCTTTGTTTTTCAATTGCCATCTCCTTTACTTGATTTTTTTGCTCTCCATCTTACGTCGCCTACCCTCTCTTTTTATGGTATAGGTCACATTTCTTTTTTTGCTTGTCCTCTAGGCCACGTTATTGTCTTCTTTTTGTCCATGTTTTCTCCATTTATTTATTTCTTCCCTTTAAAATTTTCTTTCTTTCAAATCCAACGAAAAATAAAAACCCTTTTTAGTTGCAACTGTTAGATATAAGGTACAAAACTAAAATAAAATTTTCAAAATTTTTGTTGCCAACTATCACGCGATTATTACTACAACATTTTCTTTTCATTTTAAAATTTCTTCAATTCTTTCCATTTGGTTTTAACATCAAGAAATTTAACATATGAAAAGATATAAAATAAAAACATTAAAAAAATAAAAAATAATACATAAGTTTTCTTATTCTTGATAGATAAAAAAATCCATAGGTAAACTTATATAAAAATTTAAAGAATAAACTAAAAAAAGTGGAAGAGAAAAAATTCCAAGAGAAAGGGAACAAACTCACAATTTTTTTAAAATTTTATTGGTGATAGCTAAAATTTTGATGACTATACTTATGTTTTTTAAGGAATATATGAAATAGTTTGCGAAGAAATCTAGGAAGAAGGTAAAAGAAGAAGAAGATATAAGGAAGAAGCAAACACAGTGAAGTAGTATACTGATTTTAAAAAATTGACAAATTCTTAAATGATGGTCCTAAATGGCACTTAAGAGGGGAGTAAATTAGGTTCTAAAAACTTATGCAATTTACATAAATGAAATTATAAAGAGATGTACGAAAGTTAAATAAATAGAGATAAAATGGACAAATAAAAAGAAACAAACTTATACTTATTGAAAAAGAGATAAACAATACAGATGAAAATATTATAATATCAACTTACAAATTCCTTTTGAGGTTCAGGGATATTCCTCATGTTCTTTTTCTAAGGATCAAGAATAACCTTGCCAAGTTCCTTTTAAAGGATCAAGAATAACCTCTCTAGTACAAGATCTTAGTGAAAAATAATGCTTAAAGGTAGTACAATAACAAGCCACACAAAACTTTACTTCACACGAAAACAACAAGACTCAAAAATATTTTCTTAAGACACGAGATAATTCAAAATTGACTCAATATTGCTAGTTATAAAATACTTGTTATCTCTTCTCCTTACTAATCCTCTAATTTATACTCTTAATCAATATCAAATAGTCATTGTGCAATCTCTAACGTTTATCTTCTTCATTAAGAATTATTATCGTTGCATAATATGGCCATTCCTAATCTTTTGCTCCATACTCTTCTCATTCAGTAGACTGGTAGAAGGCATTCAGTTGATCGGCTTTATGTATTTTTCTTTGTTCGATCAACCAGCACATTAGCTTGGTCGATCTCTCACTTTTCAAGCTTTGTTTGGTCGACCGATCACTTCATGTAGTCGATCGATTTCCTACAAAGATGCATTCGGTCGACCAGTATCAATTCAGTTAACTGAATGTTCATTTTGATCCATTCGTTCACCATTCGATCAGTCTACTCTCTTTTATTTGACCTGCATTCTGTTAATTTTATAACTCTTCAATACTTTAACCTTTCATACTCTAACAAAATACAGATTCCTATCACACATTAAAACATAATATTAGTATTAAAGGTATTTTGTCTTCATCAAAATTAGGTAGAACCTCCTTTGGATCAACAATCTCTTCCTTTTTTATGATGACAAAATTATGTGATATTAAATACAATTTAAACGTTAAACTCCCCTTAAATTAAACAAGATTTCAAGATTTCATTCATACAAACTCCACCTCAATTCATGTACAAGATATAAGAATAGATAGAACATCACATACCTTCTCCCCCTTTTTGAAATCAACACAAAAGGTATAAGATATCATAATGAATGTCAATCAATCATACCAATTGCTCTTTTAATTGTTCAAAAACGATTGTCTTATAGAGGTTTAGTAAAGATATCGGCTAAATGATGCAAAGTATCAATAAACTTAAGTCCAATATCTAAATTTTGAACATGATCTCTAATAAAATGATAACAGATTTCAATATGCTTAGTCCTAGAATGTTGAATGGGGTTCTTTGTTAAACAAATTGTATTATTATTATCACATCGTATGGCAATTTTAAAAAGACCTTAAGTTGTTATTTAAGCCATAAAACTTGAGTTCAACAACTACCAGTAGCTACATATTCAGCTTCTGCCATAAATAATACAACAGAATTTTAATTTCTACAAAATCATGAAACTAATACATTTCCTAAGAAATAACATGCACCAAATGTACATCTCCTATCTAATAAACTTCCTACATAGTCAGCATTTGAATATCCCACTAAATCCAAACATTCATTTCTAAGATACTAAAGTCTTAAATGTAATGTAACGCTCATTACAAAATACATTTAATAGCTAATATGTGAGATTCCATAGGCGAAGATTGAAAACTTGTACACAATAATCACTAAAAATAATATTAGGATGGCTAGCAGTTAAATACGACAAGCTATCAATCATACCTTGATATTGTTTTACATCTACCTCTTTACCATCTTCATCCTTATTTAACTTTGTAAACATGCTCATGGGAGTGCCCAAATGTTTCATTTGATCCATACCAAAGTGCTTTAGTAGTTCTCTTCTATACTTCGATTGGTTAATGAAGATGTCATTCTTCATTTGTTTAATTTGGAGTCCAAGGAAGAAAGTCAATTCTCCCATTATGCTTATCTCGAACTCCCTACTCATACACTTAGAAAATTCTTGATATAAACGCTCATTAGTAGCATCAAAGATAATATCATCTACATAGATTTGAACAATCAACATATCATTTTTATCTTTCTTAATAAACAAAGTAGTATCCACTTTACCCTTTTTAAATTCATTTTCAAGAAAAAGTGCACTTGATCTATCATATCATACTTTAGGGGTTTGATTTAAACCATATAATGCTTTGGATAGTTTGAAAACGTGTTTAGGTGAAGCATGTCGTTCAAAACCTGAGGAGTTACTTAACATTCACTTCTTGTATAAAACCATTCAAAAACACACTTTTAACATCCATTTGAAAAAGCTTAAAACCCGTATGAGATGCAAATGCAAGTGTTATCGGTGAATTTATAGTGTTTTTTATGTTATTTATTGTATATTTACCCTATTTCAGTGTTTAATTGTTTAATTAATGTTTAAAATATTTAATTTGTAGGATGATTTGAATAATTGAAGAAATGTGCAAAAAAAAAAAGCAAAATCATCAATAGTGGCCTAGCCTACCGTTGATGGATCCACAAACCACCATTGAAGGAGTCAAAAATAGACTATTAACAGTGGTTTGTTCATCCTTCAATGGCACCATTGTGAGTCGATGCCCTATCATTATAGGACGCAAACACGGTTTTGCAACAGATTCTTCAACATTTGCGGCTAACTATCTCCCCACTTACTCCTTTTGCTTCTCCTATAAATAAAGGGCATCTCAAAGCCCCAAAAACAAGTAGCTTAGGATCCAAAATCATTTTATTTAGTTTTTTTTTAGATTAAGCTAAGTTTTAGGCTAGCTTTTGTTTCAATCTTTGTAAATTCAGTTTACAGGTTGTTTATAATGGATCCAACAGCATAATCGTATGGTTTTGAGATAGATTATCATCTGATAATCTTGTTTAGTGATATCTAAACCCTTAATATTATGTATTATTGTTTTTTTATTAATTAATCAAATTTTATATTATTTAAGATATTTATTTTGTTAGCTTTCATTAATTTCTATGCTTAATGTTTAAATTCAGTTTAGCTAGGTTGTTAAATATGTTTATTGATGGTTAAATGTGTTAATTAAATGATTAATTCATTATTAGTGAGTTAATCTTTATTTATTGAATGCTTAATGCTTATCCTAAACTAAACACTTAGGATATTGGCTTCAGATAAGCTAGGATCCGACAATCTCTACCTAAGTTATTAGAAAAATCAATAAACAACGTAGTTTAAATCAATGAAATAACCAAAGACTTGGTTAATCAGGAGGGTGCTAATCTTGAATTAGGGA